>JAVQJL010035174.1:0-20007 GCA_036024295.1 Nannoperca obscura
CTCTCTCTCTCTCTCTCTCTCTCTCTCTCTCTCTCTCTCTCTCTCTCTCTCTCTCTCTCTCTCTCTGTGTCACCTTCTACTTGTCAGCCCTCCAATACATGTTTGTTTCTCATTGACAACACTGACACATGTTGTCGTCATTATGTGCTGCATTAAAGAATAACATTAAGTATACAGCATGTTGTTTGTTTGAATCTATATTAACATATGTGCTGACACAGTTCAGTTGTCGTTAATGTTTCATTGGCAGGTATACATCATTATATCACATAATGACATCGTGTCGGATTACACCTGAGCCAGTTTCTTTCGCTGCTTGAAACCTTGAGATGAAGTTTAAAGCTCAGAAGACAACCGGCAAGTGGACCTGGAGTTGAGATTATTTTGACAATTCTACAAATGCCAAGGTCAAGAATGAATTTCTACGCGCAAAATACATCCAGGTTGGAATTTAAAATGTTCTTGCATACCGTAAAGTCTTGTGACAGGGACAGAAGATCAAAAGCTCTTTGAAAAGAAAACCAAAGAATCCCGCACACACCATCCATCACTTGGACTTATTTTATTAACACATCGTTTCAGTCCTTAGATCTTCATCAGGCAAAATTCATACAGACATAGGTTGTATGAATTCTGCCTGATGGATGTCTGAAGTCCGAAACGTCATGTTAATAAAATCCAAGTGATAGACAGTGTATGGGATTCTTTGGTTTTCTTTTAAAAAACACATACAATTGGTTTTGCTTGATTTTGGAGAAGTGATGATGATGTAAACACAAAGATTTATTCGAAAAACCCACACTGAGATCCCTTAATCTTATTTGCCTTGAACCCTTTTACTGTAAGTAATACAGTTGATCTTTGATCGAATCAGATAAATATATCATGAAAGGCTTTAGACTTGTATTGGAAATATTTCTTAAATTGTGAAACAATTTTGAGCTGACATACATCACGATCATATGTTGGCTATTTAATCAAGATGTGTTGCCTCAACCTCAGTTTTCTTCTTTGAGGGCATTCAACTACTGAAATATTTTCACTGCTCCAACTCTTTGTCTTGGTCTATTATCTGTTTCTTTGTCTCTATCTGCCTTTGTTAGTGTGTGACTACATATGCATTTTCTCACAGATAGACACACACATAATGCACACACACGCAAACGCAGGCAAGCGCACACTCACTCAACCAATGTCTCTTTGCCAGGGGCAGTGTAAGTCTTGCTTGTGTACACACAATATACATTTTACATTCTGATAATGTGACCAATATGATCATTATTCAAAATACACTCCCACCTCCAACCCAAAGAACAAGCCATCACTGACGCAATTTCTTACGTCTTTGAACTGCTCCAGGGGAATGAACTTGTGTAGTAGGTGTTTTTCAAAGTATGTTTTTATAATGATTATTATTCCATTGCCGGTGAAAATAGACGTTTTATTAGAAGTTGGTCTGTATTTGTGTTAGGGCACCCTGCCTGTGTGTGTGTGTGTGTGTGGGGGGGGGGTGCGTGCGTGCGTGTGTGTGTGTGAGAGAGAGAGAGAGAGAGAGAGAGAGAGAGAGAGAGAGAGAGAGAGCCAGATGGATGAATCAAATGAGAGAGAAATTAAAGCCACAGTTAGTATAGGCAGGTTAGGTCAACAGTTCGGTGTGTAATTAGATATTGCAGCTTTGCACAAATGATTAGTTTGCATCTGCACACAGTCACAGACACACAGACAATCCATACACACATAAATACAAACAGAGCGAAACAAGGTCTTGACACAGCCACTGTTTTATGCATGTTGATGTGATGCCAGTGGACATGCACCCGTGAGGAACAATGCTTTTCTCACCTCACACACCCTCATACAAATACACAAAAAAAACACACAATCCCTTCACAGTCAGTTCATTTTACATCTAGCTCTGTAAGCTCACACACACACACACACACACACACACACACACACAGACCCTGGTCCAAAAAGTAACGATCGAGTTAAAACCAGGAAACCAGATGTGTCCAGTGTTGGCTGAATCTAATGCTCTGTGTGTGTGTGTGTGTGTGTGTGTGTGTGTGTGTGTGTGTGTGTGTGTGTATGTGTGTGTGTGCGTGTGTATGTGTTGTTTATACATATGTAACATATGTCTGGCTGCTTGTGCATTTATGTGTGTGTGCATGCACATATAGTATGTGTGTGTGCTTAAAGGCTCTCATATACTGAATATGTCTTCATTAAAGAATAAAGGCCATGTTCTTTTTTTAACCAACTAATCGGCTGCACTCCAAACGCAGCATGTGCAACCCAGTCTGAGCTGTTGTATAATAGCATTTGTTCTTCTTCACTTCTTTCCAATGTAGCTTAAAAAGGACAGAAGGGAATTCAGTGGCACATTGAAGTGGACAGCAAATCATTCCATACTGTGATATACTGTATCACATAAGTTGTATTGTGTATTTATCTTAACATATATAACATAGTATAACATACTATAATACTTTTATAAGTCATATGTTGAAGATCCAGTGGGTCAGCTGCACAGTTAGCCTTGTTAAAAGCCTTGCAAACTGTAAATAAATTGTAAGTAACAGGCAGCAGCACATTTAGCCTACCAGCTGTTCGGGGGAATTAAACCCATGACTTTTCAGTCGCAAGCATATTCTTTTAATCCTGAGCGACTGCTGCAAAACTATTTGTATAATAGAACCAACTGATATCAGCCTCCACTTGAGAGCACTGGAGCCGGGCATGGTTTAGATAGTGCCACTGCAAGGTGAATAAAGGAGGAGTTGTGTGAATCAGCACAAACTGAAGCAATGTGACACTATAAACATGACTAATGGCTCATGGATATATCATATGATTTATGCTAGCCAGGGCAGGGCATGTTTTGTACGTGATGCTAATCATAGGATTTTGTCCACATGGCCTGCAGTCTTTTCAGTCACCAGCAGGTCTTTGCCCCAACATGCTTGCGTGAAAACAGGCACGCTATGCCAGTTTCACCAGATTTAGGGAGGTGTTCATGCGTTATAATAACATCAACTGCTCTGTAAGACCTTGGGCTTTGCTATATTTGTGTCAGGAAAACGCTCTCTTATGACTCTTATGAAGACAAAGATAATACCTTGAATCTGAGATATGCATTAATAATCCAGCAAGTTTCAAGTAGGAGAGGTCTGTTAATTTCTTAAAGATGAAAGCAGGCATGAGTGCTGACCATGGTGCATTGACTAGCCTATGCCATTGCCATGGAAAGTACTATGATTGGCAGGAGGAAGGACAAATGTTATTTTCAGATAAATACATGGCTTTGATCTAGCAGAGTGATCACCTTCAGTATAGTATATATACTATATATATATATATATATATATATATATATATATATATATATATTTATAAATATATGTATCTATATATGTTTATATATATATAGAACAATATCCTCCTGAGACCCGAAGAAAACAAGTGTCTTCCAATTTTCTTTTATGAACAAAATGTCCACTGTGGAGGACACAAGTCAATGGGCTGGGTCTCAGGAGGATATATCAAAAGAAATTAACCAGCCATCTTGATGATGATTATTTTATTCTACGTAGCAGTTATATAATTAATTATATTATTTAGTCGTTCACTAATTACTCTTAGAAGGCTATATGACAGCAGTCTGAATAAAACATGTAATTAAAGACTTTGTCAGTGGAAAAGCTTCATTTATCCATCCCAACATCTAGTGTGTAGTTCACAGAGAGTGTAGCATGTTGGATAGCTGAGTTTGTGTCAGATCCACCAGAAACACTATTGTCCAAGTGTCCTTGAGGGAGAATCTCAAAACCTACCTGCTCATTCAGTGAAAGTCACTCTGTAGAACAGGATCAGCTTCAGCATATATGTAAAACAATCCATCAGCAGGTGGTTTGGGAGCTTACCTGTGGCCGTGGGTGTCCTTTGACAATACACTGAAGCACTAGTGTGTCTCCTTCTTTGATGGTGTAGATTCTCTCACTGATGTTATCATCCTTGACGTTACACGCTGCGCCTGAGTGCACTATCTGGGCGTTGGCTGGAGCTGTGAGTGAACGCATGGACACACACACATGCAGAGAAAGGCATGTAGCCATGCAGACATACACACACACACACACACACACACACACACACACACACAAAGGGAGAGAAACAACATTGCATATTTAGTATAGTCTCTGCAGCAGAAAAAAAGATCATCATCTCATGGGTGTATGTGTAATACAAGTGCCAGTATCGATGAGTCCGATAAAGAAATATATCACATTCCTCGTTCATCTGCATGAGCAAGGCCTTTTCGGAAAATGCTGGAGTGTTACGTGTGTCAGTGTTTGATGAGAAATGCAGACATTTATGGGAAAACTGAATCCATTAGAAGGTCAAAAGGCTGATTCTTTACTCTGGGACAGTGCTTTTGTGAGAGTGTTGGATGACAACAACCTTACAGATTAAGTGCACGACATACAGATGGGTCCAATGACGTCTTGGTTGCAATCTGTGTCATCAATCTGCATCTCTCTCATATTTTGACAATGGCCATAGCATTGGCACTACAATAATTATTATATAATAAGTGAGTTTGAGGTAAATAGGTTTTTAGCAGTACCCTTAAGCTAACTTGCCACTTTATTCTGCATCACATCATGATGTATTCTGATCGGGTGTTACTTAACTTGAGTCATAGCAACAGTCAAATTGTGGGATTTTGGTGCTTTTGACACATTTCATCTTTGGTCACCGAAATCAATCAATGTAGGCTTGATTGATCTGGGACCACCGTTTTAGATGGACAACCAAACATGTCACCACATTTCACTCATGACAAGTCAACTTTTGCCTATGGCAATATTTTAATGATGCTCTTTAATAACTTCTGAAGATGTACACAAAGAAAAATACTTGAGAAAATCTGACAATATTTAAGTTTTAAAATCCCATGCAAGATGTTGTCTCAAATCATCATTGAAATGATATTAACATATTGCTTACAGCTTCATACTCAGGTCTGCTGTACGACACTGGAGTAATAACAGGCTGTGATGGCAACTGCAGAAATAATGGATGATAGATGCATGATGGGAGATCTCTGCAGTGGCGACAACTACAATGTCTGCACAGCTCTGACCCGTGAGTGGGGCTGGCTTGCGTGCAAGTAGCCTCAGATGGCTTCACCCCCCTATGATGAGGGGAGACAGGAGGAGGGAGGAAAGGAGGGACACACAGAGAGAGAGAAACAGTGGGTGACGAGGAAAAAGCCAGAGAAGAGTGTGAAACCCCAGAGAGAGGCATGCGGGACAGGGGAGCACAATGATGTGATTAGCATCGATTCACAGGAAGAACAAATTTTCACTCTGCTCTACAACTGTTATCATCAAACAGACAGGAAGGAAGTGGGCGGCCTGTTCACCTTAAACTTCAACTCGATCAGACGTAACAACGCAGAGCGTGATCTTCTCCAGAAATCAAGTTCAAAATAAAAGAGGGCTCTGAATCTGTCGCTGCATGTTCTCCTATATGGAACAAACTGTGGCTGTTAATACCTTAAGGTACAGGGGCACAGCGAGTGTGCCTGTCCACTTATGTTTGTACATTTGAATGACATTTCCATTTTATTAGACCTAGATAAAGATTTTTTTCTCTCTCATGAAACAGTAAAGAAAAGAGAGACAATAAAAAAGATTCAGTCACTAAAAATGTATCCCATTGTCTTTTAGCTGTGTTCCTAAGCCACCTAGATAAATGCGCAAAAAACCATACTCTGTCCAAGTATAAAATCAAAAATAGTATGAAAGTGGGCATTTTGAAGATCTTAACTGCATATGTGCACCTTACTGTAACTGACAACTGAAAACAGTCTGCTCAATATTTTTCCTTAGCTATCTCTTTTTTTTTTGTTGTTGCTCTTATTTTCTGAAAGTGGATGTTTTGGAGAAGAAAAGAGAAGAGCAAGAGTGTTTGTGGTATGATACCCACAATGCCTACTGCATATACACCTCTGTTTGTGTGTATTTTAGTGAATGTGTGTTGGTTTCAGCGGGAGTGCTGTGGAAATATGTGTGTGAATGCCTCTTTGAATATGATACTTGATGCCCTGCACTGTTGTGTTTGAGGAGCTCATCAACAGAGCAGTTAATCATTCACTCCTTCACTCTATTCATTGTTCTTCCAAAGATCGCTTTAGCATACCACAGTCATTACTTCTCCAACAGAGCAACATCTACGCACGATTGTGAATACTCACACACAAACTCGAAAATCCACATTTCAAAACATGCATATTGGTGCACACGTCAACAGTATGCTACACTGTTCTTGTGGCAGATCCCTACATTTAAAGAAGCTGCTTGTTAAGTCCTCTGACTTTTCCCAATCCTTTGTCTTAACCTCAGTGTCTCTGCAAAAGTGCACAACCCCAAATAACTCACATTTAACCATTTAACCACACTTTCAGCAAAAACTCAGCTTCATATTCATACAGTTACACACATTCACACACAGGAGATGCCCAGTATAATTACATTCTTTATCTGCTGGACACTGAGCAAATTCAGTGGAGCAGTTGGGGGTTAAGTGCCTTGCTGAAGGGCACGATGAGAGCAGCTGCTGTGGGATGGAAGATCATGTTTTATTTATGTTCCCTTCGTTCATAATTGCAAATCTCTACCAATCAATCAATGAAACTGTAACCCATGAAAAGATAAAAGTATTAAAAACACCATGTGGGGTAACACAGCTAGGTTCTAGAGGTGTGCTGCGGTAACTCAGAAAGACGTAGAGCTGATATAAATGGTGAATAATTGTCTTCTTACAGCTTATTGGCGCGTCTGCAATAGTTTGCCTCTCCGGAGAGGGAGGGAGGTCGAACAGAGCGGCTCCTCTGTCTGCTCTAGCCTCCGGCAGCTTGGCTGCTTCAAATGTCTGATCGACTAGAGATGGGGAGGCTGAGAGAGAGGAGGAGGAAATAAAGGCAAGAGAGAGAGAGAGAGAGAGAGAGAGATAAAAAGAAGAGCGAGAAGTAGGATAGGGTGAGCAAAAAAAGTGTGAGGGAGAAAAAACAACAGAAAAGTATAGAAAGAGGGAAGAAACTAAACAAACGGAGAAAAGGCAAAAGACGGTGAGGGAAGAAAAAAGCTAAGCTGAAGGAGAGTCAAAAAGTAGAGGTGAGGAGAGAGTCAGAAAAAATGAACCTGAGAACAGGAAGAAGGGACATGGGAGACACATTAATCTAACCAGTGATTTGATAAGGCAGTTGAAAAAAGATCAATGGGAAGGGGTACTTAAGGTGAAAGAAATAAAGAAAGAAAAGAAGAAGATGGTAATAATCATAAGACAGAGAAAGAAGAGAAGTAGTTGGCCAAAGAGGAGAGACTGACAGGTAGGCCAGAGGGAGGAGAGGTTGGATGGGTGGAGGCTCTTCAACAGGGTGATGCAGTCATGGGCTAAACAAAGGAATGATGCAAAGAAAACAGGAGGGCTAGGCCTGTTACACTACAGAGAAATTACCTTTCTCCTCTAGTCTCACACACAGCACAGACATACCAACAGAGATCCAAAAAACAGGACTTGCATCCCAAAACCCCATGTGTGCATGATCACTTATGTATACAGAACATCCACTGCTTTGTTGCTTAGCAACACAGAGGCAGCATCACAGATTAGTTTACTAACTTCATGATTAACTGGCAAGAGTGTAGCAAGTAGCAAGACTGTCATGTGTATGGAAATATTACTGTAATTGAGCTAAAGCATTTTGAAAATCAGAATCTATGCTATGCAATTGCAAGTGCCTTGGCTAACTACGGTAACTTAGCTTGAGAAGAGACACACATAGACCGGCTATTGCGTTTGTTAAAATAATCCTTTGATGTGCTAAAATCAAATTTTTTTAGCTAGCTATAGGCATTTTGTTAGTGTTTCATCTCGTTTGCATATTGTGGCGCCAATGGTTTGGGTGTGGTTTTCAGAGGGTTCTGCCTATGGATGTAGCGTTGGTTTGCTTTGTGACATTAGCTGATAAAGTAATGTGCAAACAGCAAAGCTACAAGGAAATAGGCCCAATTTGAAAAGAACTGTCAAATTTGAGACATGCTGAAATGTTTTATCTATACAAACACTCCATCCGAGTCATGTTTGTTATAACGAATGAATTACATCTTCTTTATAACTATATTCAGACACATGGTTTGAAAGATAGCAGCCATAGTAATACCAGGAATCATTTTGTGATTAGACAAGTTGTTACTTTTTCACCTCAGATCAGTTTGAGACATACCGTTCTAGGCCTCTTCTCTCTTTTGCCTGTTTTGCCGTTTCTCTTCTCAACACTAGGCAGATCTGTTTAAACTGTGTGAGAATCAAACTCAAATGGGAGGCATAAAATTGCTCACACTGAAAAATATTGTATATGTTCATGTAGTTTAACTGGTAGCCATGCACTTCTGATGGGCTTCTGTGAAGGGTATATGAGGGCTCAGAATACAAAACATTACTAAAATACATTCATGAAAACAATATCTTAAATTTTACCATCGTTCTAAAGAAAGCTACAACAAGTGTGGGATTTGGGATTTGAGATTTTGTACTGTAAGTAGTAAAAACGCTTAACACAAGATCCTAAAAAGGCAACAAAATAGCAAAAAAATCAATTGTCTAAATTGGGCCTTGAGCACTAGCAGAGAGGTGGAAAAAACACGGGAAGAAGTTAACACAAATACTGGCATGGTGTTGTGTCCTGCTCAGAGGTGCATCAATTCAGGTAGTGTGGAAGACAATCATCAGTCATAGAAAACGGCTGTTCTGACAGCGATCTATCTGACTGATGATTCATCGATCAAAACTGTTCTGCTGATGCTGATTGAAATTGTTGCCCATATATTATTGGAAACTTTCAGAGACATTCAATGTGCATTAGTTGTAAGTGAAACATAACTATCGGCAAACGCCTCATCTGATTAATTGATTCGTCACCGCCTGCCATGTTTGTTTTTGTTGAGGGGACAGGACATCTCTCACTGAAACTAATGATGAGACAGGAGAGCTGGTGTCAAACCGCAGTGACAGCCTGACAGAGCGCTGAGTAGCATGTGTGTGGTTGAAAGAGCTAATGCATGTGTGTAATGTTGAAATGTGAGCATATACGTACACGCATGTGTCAATGGCTGCATCTGTGCGTTCCTATGTACGTTATACTGTATCTTGCCGGAGGAATCCCACAGAAGGTCATGAATCCCGTCGAACACAGAGTCACACCGAGCATGATTGATATGCATAGTTAATTTATGGGAGCTGCTCATGCATGCAGATGTCTCTGTCTCAAGTCACTTCATTCACAAGGGACCATTTAGATGCTTTGGCCTTTCCCCTGCCATCACAAGTAGAAAGGAAAGGAAAGGAAATGAAGAAGGGAGAGGAGATAAGAGTAGTGAAGAGTGGGTACCCAAGAGAAAAGTCACAGACTTTATCGATTAACTGCAATAGAAGGAAGTGTTCATCTGACCCAAAGAAACACTAATCAAACACACACACACACACACACACACACACACACAAACTACCTTATGACAAAAAGTGTGGGTGACTCACATTGCCTCAGCATTTTTATTAGGATTCTTCTCTGCAGACAGGATGGAGAAAGATCAAATGGTTGATGTCATGACCCCATCCTTTTCATTTCGGCTCGATTGGAGCTCTAGATATCAAAACACGCCTGAGACATTGATTTAACTTTTGACCTAACCGCTAAATGGCCGTTATAAATGAAAAGACTAACCTTCAGGAAACCTCCTTGGTGCTTTCAATCAACTGTAAATTGCTGTTTCCTTGCTTAGACGCTCATGTAAACACACATGCACTAAATGGAAGAATCAATAGATATATACTTTTTAACTGTAGGAGAATTTCTTTTTCTGCATATCCTTTGATGAGTCATTGTGTTTTCCAGTATATTTTCATAAAGTCATTTGAATGTTTCCCTGTACCACTAAAGAGTTACAGCCTGCCTTAAATCAGAGTTGTGTCTTCCATGAAAAACATGAATTTTATTGAGTGAATTCAGTGGCAGGTTTCCAAACCCTGACTGTGCTTGGATAAACACCAGCAAGCTTCCCTCAATGTCTTGTCTTCTAATTTCATTCTGGTTTATTTTAGACATCTGAATATAATTTCCCCTTTGCTCTTTTTCCTTCAGGCAGATTCAAAGGTTAAAAAGGAAACGGGAGAAAATCTGATATTGCTGATCTCCATTTGCATTCACATTCTAATACTGAATCTAGTAAATGAATACATTAATTAACAGATGGAGATTTTGTTGAGTCCAATTACAAATGAGCTGATTGTAATTCTGTGTTAGTTACCATAAAGTTTGACAAATATGAAAACCTTTTGGAGTGAAAGCTCAACCAATAAATAATATTGAATGCCGATATGCATAATCTTTGAATTTCTATATTGTATGTATATATTGAATTGGTTCATTGTTTACTCAAGAATTGGTCTCAGCCGTTTGGAAAAAAGATCTGAAACAGAAATTATACATGGTCAGTTTGATCAAACAAACTGCATGTTCACTTATGCTTACTGTACATACTAAATACAATTTATACCAAACAAACAAATATATATACACACTGCAACACTGACATTTTTGTCAGACCTTAGACAGCATTTGTTTTAAAGAAATATTTTGATATAAAAAGTGACTTCCTGGAGTCTTGTCATCGCTATGAAATTGGATTCCAAGTATACTGCTCTGGGCCAAGAAATAGTCTGGCAAATAACTCCCCATAAATAAACACATTAGACATTTTAAAACTTTATTTTATGTATAAATAATACAAATGAGATATGGCGTTAGCTTTAGAGGCGCTGGTGGATTTTTTTAAAGTAATGTAGATGATAGCTAGCTACATTAGCTCTCTTGAGTCACCATAGTCATGCAAACTGTGACAGGTTGCTAATGCTAGCTAGGTATCAAGCTGATTTCAAGCAACACAAACCCAGCAGATGAAATAGTGGGCAAAGTGTTCTGCTCTATCAGTGCTGAAACTTTTTATTAAAATGGATGTCTGTGCTCTACATAGTCAATAGCCAAATAACCCAGCCCAGCAAGAAAGCAAATAAGCATATTTCCCAAAACAATTTCTGTAAATGTGGCCTATATGCAGAGCACCTGACTGTTATGCAAAAAAAAGTCTTCGCTCTGGGGTGCTTTAGTCTGTTGAGAAGTGAAGCAGCCTGATCAGGCCAGTTACAAAAACAGACATCACCTGATCACACATCACCCCAAGAGGTATTGATGAAATGACCCCGGTGGAGGATGAGACAATAAACCAACAGTAGCATGTGAATTAATTACACACACACACACACACACTCCATCATCATCATCATCATCATCATCATCATCACTTCCCTGAGGGCAAACAGAAGAAACAGTGACAGAAACAGTGTCAGAACAGATAGATGGGAATAAGAATCGTCTTTCCAAAATAAACATATAGTATATTAAATAAATAAATATCAATATATCCAGTAATTGAGTATGTGTTCATTCTCTCCTCAAATTTTTGATCATATTTTGTCTGCTTGTGTGTGTTTGTTGCATGGATTCATCTTCATCAATGTTCATGAATACTGACTGCATACAGCCAAACCCAATAACAAGAGCCTTGATTCCTTTATTTTATCCACATCAATGGAGGGCTTTTCCTGGGTTCAAGAAATTGGCATGTCAGGGTGTGTTTGATGGTTGATACATGCTGGGCTACCTAGCGTACGTGTGTGTACCTGTGTTTGTCAGTGAGTGACAGTGTGTTTTCCACCACAATCACCGTAAGAGGAGAAAGAGATTGTGCGATCAACAAAAGTGTCAGATGACAGCAGAAGCTAATAAAGGGGGATCATTGGAGAGCAGAGGGTAAATTGGAAGGGCAGGGAGGTTGAGAAACCAAAAAAACTGTAATGGAAAAAAGGGAGGGAGAGAGTGAGAGAGAGAAGAAGAGAAGCAGTTTCTGTGCAGCACTGCAGGCTTCATGTCCAAGGACAGAGAATCTTCTCTTTGAAATGTCGTTCAGTATAGATTATTGGCAGGCACACACCATGCAAGCCTTGAGAAAAGGGAGGAAAGACGAAAATTGAAAAGATCAACACTTTTTCAGCCAGTTTCTTTAGACATGACTTAGCTTCTTTTAACATCAGTGTGAGATTTTGTACTGTTTCAGTATACTTTTCCTGAAAATCATAATAACGTGGGCTGCAAAAGTGTTTTCTTTTTTTTTTCTTTGCTTCAAAAGGTCCAAAAATGTAATATAATTTAGTTAAACAAGAGACATGGAAGCTAGTTCTAATTAAGTTTGCAAATCCCCTACTTACTAAGTCAAACATACACAGGTCTGAGGCCAAGGCCACATAAACAGGTATATTAAATATGTGAATAAAATGATAGTAGCTTTGTGCAATGAAGACAGAAAGAGGCACACAATAAGAGAGAGAGAGGGAAAAGACAACAAGTCAGAGGTGGGGGATTAGGGGTTGCATTTGTTGTGAGGACTGGAGTGATGTGAAGTGATCTGGGGTTTGTAGAGCGCGGTCAAACATAACTCGTACTCCTCCATAAGAACGTGTTTGCCGCACTTGAGCTTTCCCAGGATGAAAAGATAAAGAGAGGAGAGAGAGGGAGAGTTCCGACCAAGAGATGAAAACCGCTTAGATCTTTGGCACAGACAGACAGAGGGAGGAAACGAGAGGAGAGCAAGGAGCGGGGGGGGAATAAAGAGGAACGTGTGACTGGCATTCTTTTTCTGAGAGCTCCATTCACAAAGCCTATCATATCCGATTTCCAGTGTGTTGAAACTGACAGGCCGAGAAACAGGAGAGAAGAGAAGAGAAAATGTAGACAGTTTATTTCATACCAACTAACAGTCTTATTGTGTTTCATGAGCACAACGTAAAAGTTCTGTTGATATCCAATTTTTCTGCACACAAAATTACTTTTGTGGTATCTGCTAATCTCTACCTGACCAAGTGGGCCTTAGAAGATGAAAACGCATCAGATTAAAGTTTCCAACACTGCTGGGTATTAATAGGATTTTGGTTTAGCTGATAGATTTCCACTATCTCCCAGTTGTGTCACTGCAGATACATTTTCAGGACAGAATTTGTAAAGTAGATTACAGGACAACCAGTTAGGAGATGTTAACATTTGCAGGCATTATTTACCGTGTTACACCCATGTGGTTCCAGTGCCAATGGTTCAAGCAACATAATAACAACATAATTTACAACATTTAGGCTACACATGGCCATGAGCTTTATGTGCATAGTATTTCAATTGTCAGTATTTTTTCAATTATTTTATTGGCCGCTTGGTAAAACTACTATAAAACTACTAGTTCTCACTTTTCGTTGGGTTGGTTGATCGGTTTTCTACCAGTTTCATCTAGAAAACTTAAATATCTCAGCAACTATTGGATGAACTCCCATCAAATGTAAACATTCCCCAGAAGATGACCCTCTGACTTTTCCTCCAGCACCACCAACAGGTTAAAAGTTTCCCTTCTCTGTTACATGGCCCTTTCCTCACACATTCATAATACATAATTAGCATTTTAATTGACCTTTTTGTTCACATTAATGAGCGTTGTTATATCCTTACACATCTCCCAGCCCCTAAACCTCTTACTGTATAGCCCAAAAACAGCACATAATTTAATTTGTTTACTTTATCTTGATTACCTTCCTTCATTACACATTCAAGCACAGAGCGAGAAAGTGGGCAGTTGCTGACACTGTAAACAGATGAAAGACAGAAGGGGGTGCGGGGGCAACCATGATTGTCAGTTGAATCAGGCTCCTGTTGAATAGTCGACTATTCGGGGTCACACCTAAACGATGTGGTGAGGACAGTGTTAATGAAACTGAACTTAAAATTGACTCAGGTTGGGAAAAGACCACTTTAAAGCATAGGGAGCAGATTATATGTTCATATGTTTTTAAAATGTATATTAAAATCATCTTGACAAGTGAAATAGTGTAACTGGACACTGGACTAGTGGCTTAAGAAAAGGAAACGATATCCTTAGATACCTCCAATTTAAAACGGAACAATACATCTGTGTGCAGTTAGAGATACAACAGCATATATTGATATCTTAACTAGAGTTTAGTGTTTAGTGTTAGTGTTCAGACAAAGTCTTACACAGACAAATCCACACTTGTACACACAAACACACACACCGCTGTGAGTGGAGCTTAGTGCTGCTAAAAACAACAGTAGCTTTCTGCCTGAGGGTGGGTAAACAAATCATAGTTTTTTGCAGATTCCTTGAACTAATTAAGTTCAAAGTTACCATCGTCACAAGAATTATGTTTTGAGTTTGAGTGTTTTGACACAAATAAAAATAAAACACTGAGGTGAGACTTATAGGGGATCTTCATCAAATGCTTCTTCATCAAATAAAATGGGTTTTTACAATGTGACCTAAATCTCTCAAATCAAATCAGACCTGCCTTACGGACAACGCATACCTTTCTCGCCTTTCTCGAGTATATTAAAAACCACAAGCCCCCTCCTGGGGATTTTCAGAAAATTTCCCCGCTCAAATCTTTTAATTGTCGGAGACTAAGCTTAATGTGTCACCCTGGTGGGCAAACTATGAACCCATGCTATCTCATGTTTAAGCTCATCTCTTGACTGTTGTCACAGGTTATCTACCCTCTCTATGCCTACTGTCCTGCTGCACTTTAATTACTCTCCATTGTGTTTAATATCATTAAGAAAGAAATGAATCTCAGAGGACAAGGGGGGAACAAGAGAAGAGACGGAAGCACCACTGATTCACAATTCACAAGTCACGCCTTCTTGTAGAAAACTTAGAAGTGAGTGTGATGTCTTAGATTTGTGCTTCACACTTCCTACATCATCATTCCCACCAACATCTGGGTCTCTCAAAGCAACACAAGCATCTGCTAAGACAATAAAATACAATGAGAGAGAGAGAGACAGAGGACAGTAACAGACAGTAACAGCTGGTGAGGCTGCAGCAAATGTTTTTTGCTTCTTTCATTGTGTGTGCAGCATATGCCGCACAAACCACCTTAGGTGTAACATATGGTTATTCTAGTCAATGTAGCTTTCTGGAGCAGGATGGGCATGATGAGGAGAGACAAGGAAAAGTCTCTCTACTTAGTACTAGTTTCTGTGATTATATTGATGGAGAGGAGAGGAGAGATAGCAGGAAGACACCAGGCAGAGAACAAAACTCTCAAATGACAGGGAGGAATGAGAGCAGAGGAGAAAAGCACTGCATTTAGGAGGAAAGAGAAAAGTAGTGAAGACAAGGCGTTGTGGCGTGGAGGTCATGTGACCCACATCATCTGTCTGCCTGACTGTCAACCTGACCTTATTTTATTCAACCAAACTGCTCTGATTCACTTTGATGGCGCACAAAAACACATAGTACCAGATTAAAAGAGGCACACTTGACTTGACACACTGGAAGTGCATATGTGCAAAAGTAAGAATTCTTATGAGTGTGTGTGTGTGTGTGTGTGTGTGTGTGTGTGTGTGTGTGTGTGTGTGTGCATCTCCAAGGAAACCGCAACAGAGCAGCCGACAATGCATAGTGGTCACTGCCGGTGAAGTGGTAAGAAGGAAGGAGGTACTAAGAAAGGATGTCGATAAAGAGTAGAGAGAGAAAAACGCTTGAATAAAAGGTCAGAGAAAGAGCTGGAGGTGAGGAAGGAGGCAGGCGTGTGTGTGTGTGTGTGGAGGGGAGTAGGGGGGTGTTTGCGGGAAATATCCTCACAAGCAGAGTGGAGACAAGATGTGGAAAAGAGGCAAGATATGATGTACTTTCCATTTTAACTATCATGCCAATAAAGTGAAATTAAATTAAATTGGGAAATTTACTGTCAGAGAATGGGGGAGACAGACAGACAGACGAGTCACAGCCACAGATATGCTGGTAGATACTAATTGGCAGACAGAGGACGAAAGTCACAAATGGAAATGTCCTACAGTAACAAGTGAGATGTGTAAATCATGAAGAGAGGGAAAATAAGAAAAGGTGAAAAGGATAAAGCATTAAGAGCAGGTAGAAATACAGATTAAATGCCGCCACCACAGAGAGTGAGAGACGAAGAGAAAAAGCATAAAAGGCAGCAATTACTTCACAATTTAAATGGAACTCCCTGTCAAAACAACCAGACTTTGGATATTGATATTAGTCCCACACAGAATCACTGGATCCATTTTAGCAGTTGATAAATAATACTTCATTAATGTGTTACACTTCATTTCACGCTGGCCTTTTTTCAGCTGTCATCAGGATTTAATGAAGTGCTGGCACACAATAAAGGCGGGTCTCTACAACAGTGTGGAGAGAATGCCGGGGATCATTTTGTCATGTTCATCAAGACGGATAGAGAAATCTGTGTACGGATGGATACAAAGAGACAGATGGAGTTATTGTTGTTTTTAAGTTGCTTCATACAATTCTTCTGTCATTTTACAGAAATACATTATTTAATACAAAAAGGTATTGGTGGAGGGCCCAGTTTACTGCTGTGAACACCAAAACAATCAAGTAAAAGTTTCATTGTCATTCTATGCTAATACTTGGGCATAACAATTGTCATCCATCATGTTCTCAGACAATAATAAATAATGGTTAATAATTTTAAATGACAAGGAGATAAAGTCAAGTGCCACTTCTGGGATTTTTCGTCCACAATATGTAACTGTGTCGTGTTTTCCATCTTTTTGAAAAGCTAATGATATTGGGTTGCTTTATTCATTGCTCAAG
The DNA here is from genome assembly GCA_036024295.1 of Nannoperca obscura. Lineage (NCBI taxonomy): Eukaryota > Metazoa > Chordata > Actinopteri > Centrarchiformes > Percichthyidae > Nannoperca > Nannoperca obscura. The sequence continues at coordinate 16,824 of JAVQJL010035174.1, forward strand.
TCAAGACTCCAGAGAGCTTTATTGTCATATGAGAGAGAAATGAGAAGTGCGGGTTGATGACATCCTTTCGTTTGTTGCCCTCAATGCCACAGAAAAATGCAGATACAGTACAATAAACAACATCAAAACAGAATAGCAGTACATCACCAATGCTGATTGGTAAAATGTGCTTCAGCTTCGGTGCTCTTTGGCATGGATTCTCCAAGTCTCTCTGTTGGTATGAATGCCAGTTTTGCAAAAGACATTCCCTCATTTGATGTTTGAAAATGTGGTGACTTTGAAGGCAACAGCATATGATATAATTTGTCACCAGCCTGTAGATACAACTGCTTAAAGATATTAGTGTTAACTTTAAATACTAATACAATTAAGAAAAAAATGAAGATATGAACATTTACAGAACTCACTTAGCTCATAGCAGAGAAAGCAAGTGGAACCACTGAAAACAACATATATAGAATTAACTAATTAAGTGTCCTTTAAAGGAATACAATACCTACTCTGGATGTAGGTTTGCCTGATCAATAACGTATATAGATCAAAAAATGAATTCAAAGTAACTACAATGTGAGATAAGGACGTTTATTTTATTTAATTAAAGAGCACACAGGCTACCTATGTGCATGCACTGCATTTCAGAGATAGAAATCAGATTTTTGTATCTCTTGTTTACAATAATTAAATCAATGAGTCAAAAACCTTTTTCTTTCTTTTCAGAGGAGTGTTTACTTTTTTTGACATGATAACAATGTAATGTAACACTGTTTTCCTCCTGGCCAAACTGCAAACTTTTTACCACTCACAGTAAGAGAACTGTGGGAGTCTGTTAATGTGTAAGGGGGCTAACATCTGGTGGTGTAGGGGAGCAAGAAAGAAAAAAAGAAGAGACGACGCATGTTAACAACTGTTTTGTGAAATCTGTCTCATCTGAAAACAACTGAGCTTGATAATACGATTACAAAAGCTCTACCCTTCATACAAGCGGCAATGTTTGCTAAGCTGCACTGTTATGGAAATCACCACATGGTCAAGTGGTTTATAATACAAAACAAACATGACCCTTCTAAGAAACAGTCAGCCCACTTCTTTTGCACAATGTCCGGCGTGAACAATGTCCTAGGTTTGGAGAATTAGAGAGCTGCAGAGGGAGGAGGAGGTGGAAAGAGGCAAGGTTTAAAGGGTAACTGCAACTGAGAGACTTCTGGGGTGATGTGAAAGAGAGAGGTTTAATTCAATTTTCTAAGATTTGAATTCTTACTGAACACACAATAAAGAAGAGCGCACATTACACAAATACTATCAGTTTTCAGTGAAAAAAATGGAATTACAAAAACATTTTACTTTAAGTGTGTGTGTGCGTGTGTGTGTGTGTATTTGTATGTTTGTGTGTGTGTGTGTGTGTATGTGTGGGGTGGGGGGTGGAACACCCAGTACCATCAGCTATGATGGATTATCAACTACAGGCCTGCCCTGGATGAGCCCTTAGATGAAATTGGAGCGGCTAGCTGCACGTTCAAACCTGACAGGGACAGCTGGCCGAGGATAACCTTCATGCGGCTGTTTGGCTTCAAAGCCAAAGATGGGTCAGTGAGAAAAAAGAATTGGGGTCTACAGGTTAAATTTACTTTTGTTGAGAGAAAAAAAACATGAAATATGCTACTACAGGGATACTGTTCAAATCCATCCTTCTGTTCTCTGAACTGCTTATCATGTTATTGTGTCTGGAGCCTGTCCCAGCATGCACTGGGCAAGAGGCAGCATGCACCCAAGACAGGTCATCCGTCTATCACTAACACATGCAAACACATTTACACTCACATTCACACTTACAGATCATTTCAAGTTCACATACAGTGTACTTTGATTCAGGGGAAAGCAAAACAAAATTATTGTTATAATAAAAATAATAACAACAATATATAATATTATATAATAAAATTATTATATTATACATCAACCTTGATCTTAGCTGAGGAAACTGGGTTGTCACATGAGCAAAGGTAATAGGAGTATATTAAAAAGAAAAAGTCTTTCTCATTATTAGACAACTGTGAGATTTGACCTCACATTGTAACTGGTCAACAGGCACCACAATGAGTGCAAATATCACCCGATATAGAATTACCACCACTTCTCTGTAATTATCCCTCTGTCTTATTCACCTTTTAAAACCTACCTGTAACCTAGCAACGTCTGATCAGCCAACTCCCGGGCTACACAAGCAAACTAGTCTCACGTGTTTTACTGGGAGGAAAATAATTCTATAGACTTTTCCCAAATAATTTGACTTATATTTGAAAGAGCCTTTCAATAGCTGTAGATGGGGTTTGATGAAGACACATAGTCCTGCATAATTGACATAATGTAGGGCCACTCATCCAGCTAGATCAACCAGCTGTCAATTATGCTGGAAGCCAGCAATACACCCACGCTTACAGTCAACTATTATTCAGAACTGTTCGCATGCTATAACAGAGATTATGGCTGTAAAGTTCGACATATCAAAGTATAAAGCTTAAAACGTGAGCGGCTTCTAAATAAATAAATCCCTTGTGTAAATTATATTTAAATAAAAAAGCTTCTGTATATTGAAGATAAGAAATAAAAATAGTGAAAGACAAGACCATAATCAAAACTAGAATGCAAATGATTTAATGAGTTCTACATAAAATGCATTATACCCTCTATATATAAATTCTTTTTTTTTTCTTTAGACTGATCATTTGAATGTATTTAATTTGCTCATTTGTTTCTCACAGTTTGGTGGTGATCATTAATTACTCCATGTCCCTATAAATCATGGGCTGAATATTTCCAGAGGAACTGCTGAACTGAAAGCAGGGAAATAAAACAGTCCCCTGATTTAGAATGTTGAGAATTTTCTGATGTGTTAAACTTGGGGAAATGTCTCGAGAGATACCTTAAAATGGCATCAGTGAGAGTAAAGATTGAGCAAAAGAGAAAAGAACCTGAACAGAATAAAGACTTGTACTGAAAGTCTCACAGTCGTACACTCTTGGAAGGTATTCATGTCAGTCTGTCTGTCTGCTGTTGGTATATTAGATTTCTTTATACACTACCGTTCAAAAGTTTGGGGTCACATTGAAATGTCCTTATTTTTGAAGGAAAAGCACTGTACTTTTCAATGAAGATGACTTTAAACTAGTCTTAACTTTAAAGAAAT
>JAVQJL010035177.1:0-23134 GCA_036024295.1 Nannoperca obscura
TACTATCCATTACAATCCAGTCACAAATCAGATTATGCCCAACACCGCTCTACCCAAAAAGTTTGTTGCTCTCCAACTGTCATGCACGCTGCCGTCTCCCACATCCGCTTCCGCCACCACAGGGTCTATGAGCCTTTACATTTTTCACAGGCCCACACAGATGTTTTAGAAAACTGTTGCTTTAGATATTGTTTTATAGTCTTAATCTGGAGAAGCAGGAGAGAGTTTATGTAACTAATTATCTTCCTCCTCACTCGTTTCTCTCCAGGGGTCAGAACATATTACTGAGCCTTTCTCCTGCTCCCATAATAATGCAATAGTATACCGTATGCAACGCTCAATCAAAGATAATACCTTGATTCTCCTTATCCCCTCCATGCAGCCATTTATCACTGTATCACCACAGGAACCAGCCTTATATAGTCCTGAACAACGAGGGAGGGGGGAGGGGTGAGGGGTGAGAAGAAGAGGGAGGAAGAGTCAGAAAACAACGAAGAGATGTTTATATCAGCTGTCAGCTCACAGCGTCTCTCCTGCTCTTGAGGAAACCCAGGAGGACGAGCGTGCGCACACACACACACACACACACACAGTAATTTAACAAGTAATGCGCACTTCTTTTCCTCACTGCGCCACACGTTTCTTCTTCAAGCCACTAAATCGATTCGTATTGATATTATTTTCAAAGACATGGGCAATATCTCCAAATTCATTCACAAGATGATGTATTAGTTCATATTATTTTATGTCTGTATAGATAAAGAATCATCTGTTTCAAGTTGGTGAGATCTGTAAGAATAGTATGCTTTAAAGTGAATGCATTATCACTTTTCTGTGTTTGCTTTCCTTTTTCTTCTTGTTTCTGTTGTAATAAGTTCACTTTTATATGAAGATGACTTCTCACCTTGCTGGAGATGCTGGAGATGAGACACTCGTCCAGTAAATGTGTACTGCACAGACTCAAGTGTGTGGAAGCCTCTCATGTTATTACAATAAGGACCTTTGCATCAATCTGTTTGCAACCTACAGATTTTGGCCCCACGTTTGTAATAAAATGCATTTTAAAGTGATTACCGACCACGCAAAAGCTTCAGCACTTGTGTTTTTCCCCTTTAAACACATCTTCAACATGACTCAGAGCACATTTAGGTGCAGTGTGTCTGCTGGCAGAGGGAAACCTCCCTTCAAATCCACTTCACAGTCTCACACTCTGATGAAATCATCGCTAATGGCACATATTGTTTGGGAATGTGGGCTTTCTCCTGCTGTGGGAGGGCCTGCAGGCACACACTGAAGCTCTCCGACTCTCAGGATGGGATAGTTTTCCTTTTTAAGGCAGGTTAGTCACAGCTCTTCCCCCACCGGTGCTGTCATTAACAACCTGCACCACCTCGCCATGTGAGGACGTCGCAGAGGTTTGAAAGCCATCGTCATGCATCCTCACATCGTTATGTCATGAGATCACAGACACAGGAAGAAGATTTTCTCATGAGACCGTGTGATTCAACAAGTCTTTAAACTAAATGACTAAAAAGGATTTTGTCATGTGACAAGAACGACGTGATTAACGTTCAGGGAAGACTGTGGTCAAGTTTAAAAAGAATGACTGCTGATTACCCTGAAGAGCAGGGCGGATGCATTGCATGAAAAATGCAGCCCTCCTCATTTATTTCAGTTGGCACAGCTGAGCTGCCTCTGCAGAGGAGTCCTGCAAAAACACACAACCTGCCTCAACGTTTGCCTCAAAGCATCACAGCACAGAGGGGGGACGGTGGATCTTCAGGGCATACATTAACACGAGAAAGTGGGAGAAGGCGATGGGGGAGGAAAGGAGGCAGAGAGGAGGGTGGGGAGAGAAAGAGAAGACAAGTGATAGAGAGAGGGCAATGGGGAGGGAGAACAACTGGAGGAGAGAGAGAGAGAGAGAGACAGAGAGAGAGACAGACAGAGAGAGAGACAGAGAGAGACAGGGAGGGAATGAGGGAGTGGATGGAGAGAGAGAGAGAAAGGGAAGGTGACAGAAAAGAAAGAAGAGAGAGAGAGAGAGGGAGGGCAGTTCACAGGGAGGAGGGGGTAACTACAAATAGCCGGGGGCAGTAGGTTCTTCTTCAGTGCTCCCATTGCTGCAGCCCTCACCAGGTTCTTTGTGACCTCCATCATGGCCTCCTACAGCTCCTCCGCCCAAAGCGCCTCCTCCTACCGCCGCCACTTTGGCCAGGGCAGCTACGCCTCGCCCTCCCTGAACCGCTCGCTGCTGGGTCACAGCGGTGCTGGCGGGGGCCACGTCTCCTCCAGGGTCTATGAGGTGACCCGATCCAGCTCGACGCCGGCCTACCGGGTCTCTTCCGGCTACTATGGCAAGCCCGTGGCGGCCTCCATTGGGCGCTCCTACGCAGGCATGGGTGAGACGCTGGACTTCAGCCTGGCTGACGCCCTCAACCAGGAGTTCCTGACCACACGGACCAACGAGAAGGTGGAGCTGCAGCACCTGAACGACCGCTTCGCCAGCTACATCGAGAAGGTCCGCTTCCTGGAGCAGCAGAACCAGGTGCTGGCGGTGGAGGTGGAGCGCCTGCGTGGCCGCGAGCCAACGCGCATCGCCGACCTGTACGAGGAGGAGATGAGCGCGCTGAGGAGGCAGGTGGAGATCCTGACCAATCAGAGGTCACGCATAGAGGTGGAGCGGGACAACCTGGCCGACGACATGGACAAGCTCAAACTCAGGTGGGAGGGGCAAGACGGCGTGTGTGTGTCTCTTTAAGAGGAGGTGCGTGTCTGCATGTGTAGGTACATAGAGGATGTTTACGTGTGCATTGATGTGTGTGTGTGTGTGTGTGTGTGTGTGTGTGTGGGAGGTTACAGGAAGTGTCTTTAAATCTGATGACCGGGCTTGTTTTCAAAGACTTCCTACAATAATCAAACACATCACAGTTAATGATTTTAATGAATTATTTATTTAATTATTAAATGAATTAAGCACATTTGAGACATAACTTTAGTTATTAACTACATAGTTAATAATAGTGTGTGACAGCTGGAGGATGGAGGTGTTGGACTGTTGCATAACGGTGGTGCAGACACCTCCTCCAGGTACATGAGTCACAGAGTGTAACACTACACGTTATAATAAATATGAAAAGTTCTGGTACTGCTGCGTTTACTTAACATATTTAAATTCTTCTTCCAAGACTACTTCACTACCACCTGGATGAGTATAATGAGTATTAATGTGACACATTTACATTTGGTCAAAATGCAGATACAGTATTTAATCCTACATATTTAAGCCTGTTACAGGTGGATTTTGATTTACATTCCTGCAACATCTTTTACCAGGAATATTAACTGGGAAGTTTAACTATAAACATGATGGACCACTACTGTGTGTGTGTGTGTGTGTGTGTGTGTGTGTGTTACTGTCGGACCAAAGTTAGAGCTCATCACACACACTCGCCATGTTTACACGGTCCTCTTCTATAAAAGGAGAGGAAAGAGCTCCCACATATCTGAAGGGTCTCTAACGATCTGTCCTTTCTCTTCCTCTCTCTGTGCTGCCCCTTTGATAAAGATTCAGAGGGAGAGTTCAATATTAAATAACACCTGGAAGGTCCTTTCATTTATTAATTCATTAATTATTATGGAAGCAGAGAACTCCTGTGCTTGCAAATATATATTTTTATTGCCATTCTCCGGAGATAACGGAATAAATAACTTGTTTTCTCGAGATCTCGACATTATAAAATTATTTTATATTATTATATTATATCATATATAAAAATAATTGCAAGTGTAAAATATAAGCGGAGCTTGTATTTAGGGTTTTATCTCCTTCGGTCACTGGAAGGATTTTGTCCAGAGGTTGTTTTATTCAGGCCAGGTCTGGAACATTTGATGGGTAAAAACTCTCACATGGTGGGTGTTAATTAGGACATTTACACTATTTTTGATATATATACACACATTTAAATTTGACTTTCAGGTCACCAAAAATAATTTCCTGATAATTTCCTCTAAATTTATACATAATTATGGTAATTATTGAGAACATGATTTAGTTATGAGCTTATGAGCAGCTGTTTCATGGTGTTGTCTCTCACCGCCCGCAGACTCCAGGAAGAGATTATCCAAAAAGAGGACGCAGAAAACAACCTGGCTGCTTTCAGGGCGGTGAGTCCCTCATTACTCTTAGTACTTCATGTGACCTTGAAAGGTCAAGAATGATCTTTGAAACTCAAAGTTGAGTGTTCTTGACCTTTGGGAATGCAGTTTTCACATCTTTAAAAGTAACTGAAGGTTCAGCCTTGGAAACAGCAAACACACTTATCTTTAAACAGTTGTAAAATACTGTTGCAGGATGTGGACGCTGCCACTCTGGCCCGTCTGGACCTGGAGAGACGCATCGAGACGCTGCAGGAGGAGATCGCCTTCCTGAAGAAGATCCACGAAGAGGTTCGGTCATCCTTCTGTCTCTGTTCGTTTTTAAACAGACAACCTGCACTGCAGCTGTCGTCTTTTTCATAGAAACTCTTACGCTTCAAAGCCCACCGTGACCACGGATGGATACAGAATAAGTGCGCAGAGCAGCAGCAGTGTCTCAGGATTATTAAGGATTGCCCAAAATCTCAAAGACTTTGTTTTAATTCCTTCCTGTCTGTTGTGTGCACTCTTTGTTTGTATTGTGTGACTGTGCTGCATTCGGCCTGTCTGTCTGTCAGCATCTGTCTGTGTGTGTGTGTGTGTGTGAGATGACAAACAAGAGGATTGTGGAAGTATACAGTTTCACACACAAACACACACAGAGCTCGTGTGTTGGCAGCAGGCCTGAGCAGCGCTGCAGCAGAGCGCTCAAATCTCCCACAGCAGATGTACAGCTAAAAGGACTGTGTACTGCAGGGGACGCTCACGTCTCTGAGCAGCAGCGTGTGTGTGTGTGTGTGTCTGTGTTTCCAGCCTGGACAGTAGTGTGATTATGAGGATTTTCAGGAACAAAGCAACAGCCACCCCTGCTGAGTGGTCAAGCCAGAGCTGAAGGGCCTTATGGCTACCAGACGCTGGGTTCAAGGATACTTGGACTTCATTTAAGGCTGAAGTGGCTAGCTGCGTCCTTTAGCATTGCATGGTTTGATGCTCGGTGCACACATGGACGAGCCATGAAGCAGTCGAGGTGTCCAGGGAGGAGAGCAAGGCACAAATCAACACTAGCTGCATCCTGACGTGTCATTAACACAATGTGCAGGTTGAGGAAACAGAAGCAGGTGTTGCCCTTTGTGTTCTGACTTAACAATTATTAGGGTGTTGCTAGCTGGTTCCTCGGGTAGGCCTTTTATTAATGGTTATGTTACTCCCATTCCCACCTGGACTCACTTCTGTAATCTACACACACAAATCAAACTGTACGCAGGAGATCCGCGAGCTGCAGATGCAGATGCAGGAGACTCAGGTGCAGGTCCAGATGGACATGTCCAAGCCAGACCTGACGGCGGCGCTGAGAGACATCAGAGCCCAATACGAGGGCATCGCCGCCAAGAACATCTCCGAGGCCGAGGACTGGTACAAGTCCAAGGTGAGCGAGGGAGAGGCTCGTCATGACAACATGGTGGCTTCATGTTTTGGTAGTAACAATAGTAATGGTGGTGACCTTTGTCTCCCCAGGTGTCTGACCTGAACCAGGCAGTGAGTAAGAACAACGAGGCCCTGAAGCAGGCCCGCCAGGAGACCATGGAGTTCAGACACCAGATCCAGTCCTACACCTGCGAGATCGACTCGCTCAAAGGCACCGTACGTCTCACACTTACACAACAAAGACTCTGACGCTGGCCGAGCTCCTTCATCTCAGACTTGTCTCTCTGACAAATCCAGAATGAGTCCCTGATGAGGCAGATGAGGGACATGGAGGACCGCCACGGACGCGAGGCCGGCAGCTTCCAGGACACCATCGCTCGGCTGGAGACGGAGATCGCCAACATGAAGGACGAGATGGCCCGCCACCTCAGGGAGTACCAGGACCTGCTCAACGTCAAGATGGCGCTGGATGTGGAGATCGCCACCTACAGGAAGCTGCTGGAAGGGGAGGAGAGCAGGTGATGTTTTAGTCCAGGAACCAAGACCGAGGACGTGTTCAAAGTGAAGCGGCGGTGCTCAGAAGATGTGGTTTCAGGAGTGTTTCACTAGCTGCTACATAGCATGTTCTGTTGTGTTTTGTCCATAAAAGGGTTTAAATATTAAGTTCTGTTGGTAGAAGATGAACAATCTTTTTTAATTTGCTGCCGGGAGGTTAGAACTGATTTAAATTCCATTTCTAAAGACCACTGTTATCTTAAAAACAACATTTTATCCAAATGAAGATAAATTAATATACATATAATCTAATGTGCATCGTGTCTTGCAGGATCATCTTGCCCGTGCAGAGCTACTCCACTCTGAGCTACAGAGGTATGAACACCGCTGCTGTTCCCTGAACACACCACTAGATGACAGACGTCTCTAAAACCAGCAGTCTGTTAATGCAGACGGGGCTTTTACACCTGTTTTATGATCCATCATCATTTAAAAGACATGTTTTACATAAAATACCAGTTAAAAAAGCTGAATTACTCAGTGATAGATGACATCTTCAGTGGTTTTGTTAAGGTGTTGATGCTGTAAATGGTCTTATTTTCTGATTCCAGTTGTATTTTTCAGATCTTCTGCTATACAAGATGATAGTTTAGGGGGATTTTAAAATAGTAAAAGGAGAACATTAATTAACTGCATGTGTCTTCTGTCATTTGGATGATGATATTTTCAACAGAGACCAGCCCAGAGCACCAGCAGCGCTCCTCTGAGACGCATTCAAAGAAAACTGTCCTCATCAAGACCATCGAAACCCGCGATGGAGAGGTGAAACACACAGAAAAGCTTTCAGCAAGAACACCGCAGGAATAATCTTTTGTTTCTCAAAGTGATTCCAGTGAGCTTATCCCTGTCTTTCCCTTCTCTTGTAACATCTGCAAAAACGACCTTCTGAAGAAAGTGTAGACAAAAGAAATGATGCATGTTTCAGTGGATTGGACGATGTCTCACATATTGACTAGTGGAAGCTCCCTGACAGTTATATTGACCAGTAGACTGGGTCAGCGCTCACAGAGTCCATTCTCTCCATAGAACAAAACAGCTCTTCACCTCTTTATCTCCATATCTCCTGTCCCGATAGTTACAGTTTATGATTTGGAGTCATTTTCCATGATGTTTCTGTGATGTTTCCAAGTGAACACACCTATACACACACACACACACACACACACACACACACACACACACACACACACAGCGACTAGTTCAGCCATGCAGACCCACCCGAGTGGAAGCATGCTACACCCACAGCTTCCCGTGCAAACACACATCTGAGGCGTGTAAAGACACGTCTATCCATCTGCATCACTTTGTCTTGTGTCTCCATCTTCACATGCAGCCCTGTTCACCTTGTAGAACAGCATGCTGCTGTTTTTTCCACCTCCGGCCAAGAAGAAACCCTTTCAGTAGCCCCCCAAGAAGATTTCAACAATGAAAAGATGTAAAAAGTTCAAAGAAAACAACTTAAGGACTAAATTACCGACAGAAATGACTTGATTAGATTTTTGAAGTGCATTTAAGACCATGTTCCAAACTAATTGCAGAGTATGTAGCATTTCTCACAGTATACTGATGACAATATACTTTACCGCTGTAGCCTCACGGGACACGACACACACACACAATCACACGTCCACATGCTGCTGCCACCTCACAGACAGCTGTTCTGAGCTCTTCCTGCAATTAGTTTTCATTTGTTCCAGCTGAGCAGCTCCTCAGTCATCTGTGTGCATTGAACTGTGGGAGAACAGTGTCCAACAACACTCAGAGAGCCAGTGCATCCTGTGTGCAGTGGCTTTTTATTGTAGGATACTTACTTTTGTCCCTTGTCCAGTGTTAATACAGTACGTAGAGGAACCCTGCTCAGAGTGAGTGTGTAGTAAAGGACTCAGACACGGCACCAGGCGCTTTTACTTTGAAATAAAGCAGGCATTTATCCAGACAGAGACACAGTGTCTGGTTCTATCTGTGAACGTCTCCTGACCCTTGTGTTTCTACCCTCCAGGTTGTCAGCGAGTCGACGCAGCACCAGCAAGACATCATGTAACAATCTGTAGAAGATAAGAAGACACAAAAACCAGTCTGACAGATGAAAACAAATCCAAACTAGAAAAGATGCACGAATAAAACAAAGTAAAAGACTTTACAAACTCATCATTTTGAGCTATTCTTGTTTAAAAGTTGCTGCGATGTGTGAATTTAAAGCAGGATGCTGGCGTTGTAACTCTATCAGGGTTTATTTACCTCTGCTTAGTGCTGTCTTACCTGGATACAACACATGTATGTAGCTACCCTGCAAAAAAACCTCCCATCTAACAGTCGTGTCTGTGTTGAAGTGACAGAACAGGGTGGGTCGCTACGGCAGACTGCACACGAGACCTGATAAGATGGAGATCTCTTTGTAGTGTTCTGCCACAATCTTTAAATCATAACGAGGCTGCAAACGGGTGAAAGCCTCCTACGTAAAGTATTTTGGTGCTGCAAACACTTCCTGTTCTGCAATCGTGGTTAAATGTCACAGAAAATCATTTCACAGCAACAACTGTACAAATCCTCTTCTCTTGCATCTCATTTTTACTACAAAAGGTGTGCAGAAAATGTGTTGTTTGTTCTTGTGGTTTCTTCCACACACAGTCCTGCTCCTCAAGGTCAGTCACTGTTGAGTCCAATCAGGAGCATTAACGAGCATTACGTGAGCTGTACGTTCATGGGCTTATCAACAAAGGGAAAGGACAGATAAAAAGGAGGAGATGGAGGAGACGATTAAAAAAGTGTCTGCAGACGAAGCGAGCGATAGGAGGAAAGAGGGTGTGCGAGGAAGAAAATACAGGAGACAGAGAGAGAGAGAGAGAGAGAGAAAGATAATCCCTTGTGACTTTTAAATATGATTTGCTAATAAAAGAAAAGAGGATTTCCTGCTACAGCTGAATGATGTCTGCATGTTCTTGAGTTAAAAGACGACACTCACACAGATTGTATACAGGCCGATGGGAACACATGCTTTAATAATCATAATTCTGTTTCTTTTTTAAAAAGCATATTGTTACCGGCCTACAGTGATGACATTGCACTCTCCTTTAAAGAACGGCTCTAGAAATAAATAAATCAGCAAATAAATACATCCCGCTGGAAGAAACGTGTCTCAGTTAAAGTAGAGTTCTAAGAAATGGAAAAGAAACTGTTCAAATGAAACCAAACAATGGCAAAAGATAAACAAAGTTAGTAAGTGCTGTGTTTTATGTACAAATGTCACATTGATGCCCACGAAGGGGTAGAGGGTGTTTGGTGGGAGCCAAAAAGAAGCCACGCAGGGCCGATCGGGGGTGAAATCATGCATTTCGGTTCCTCAATGATGAAATAAAAAACACATCATACACCCCCCTCCTCTCTCCTCCCCCCCAACACACACACACACTTGCTTGCTTTTCCTTTAAAAAGGTCACTGGTGACAAGAACGTCCTGTTGTTCCAATTAAAGAAAATCAATGCACATGATGGAAGGAGCTGTTGGTCTAAGTACAAGTTGGTATGGCCACTGCAGTCCTCTTCATTCACACTCTCCGAGCCGTATTTACACTGGCACGTCAGCCTGGTCTCGTTTGGTAAAGGTGCTTTCAAGGAGTCACCGTTAGAAAATCAACACATCAGTTTCGTTTACACAAATCTGACCAGCAGAGAACCTCCGGCTTCTTCTGGGCTCCGATTGTGGTGGGAAGTCAGCTTGACTGATTGGCAGCACAAAACAGGAAGAGGGTGCTCTTCTGCCGGAGCAAAGGAAGCTAAACATTGATGTTTCTCACACTGACAGAAAGGTGAAACTCAACCCGAACGAAAAGATATTCTTCTCAATGACAGCAGTCAGTGTGAGTTTAACACCAATCAACATGTGGGAGGAGCCAGTGTGCAGATGAAGAGCTGCAGGTTAGCCTGGCTTGCACACTCAGTGTTGTATTTGTCCCACATCATATAAAAGAGGAGGCTGCAGCGAGCGAGCGTCCAGCTGTGGTGCCGGCAGACTGACTCACTTCCTGTAACCTCAGCAATACCTACATTTCCCTGTGATTCCAATCCCGACAGGAACTAACGGGGAGGAGCTCGGGTCCAACGGTGTCTCTGCTGACACAGAGATTACAGCACCTGTCGATCAGTACCAAGGACTCATGGACGCTCTTCTAAGAGGCGCCATCCACCTTAAATGTCTTCTTTTTGGTAATTGCACAATTCAAAACTATATATATATATATATATTTATATATATATATACACACACACACACACACACTTAGAATACACAAGTTCAGTTTGACTTTAGATTTTGAACGACCAGCACCGAAGGACCATGGCACAAAACAGGAAGTCAGGAAGAGTTGAAGTTTCACACAGTGGCAGATGATGACACAATCTTTCACCTGTGCTTATGGAATAAAAATATTAGTACTCTGCTGAACATCATAAATAATCTCTTGCAAACTGTTTGCACTGCAAGGATTTTATCCATGTAAATAGGCAAATCTCCGATGAGGTGCCAGTGTAAATATGGCTCTCTTGCTGTCAGCTAAAAGCACATCCTCCTCATATATCCAGGCATCTGTAAAGACAGCAGGCCAACAGTTACCCTGCCTGTTCCATGGCTACCCTCCTGAAAACCCTTCTGTGATCACATTTAATGCAGAAACAAGCCGTCGACGGGAGATCTGCCCGTAACCCCCCTCCTGCTGCCGAATGGTACAGTCCGCGGAGGGGCAAGGCACCTGTTAAAAACAGATTCCCAGGCCATCGGAGAGCAGTCTGACTCTTGAAGAAGTGTATCGTCCAGCACCAAGGGTGACGAAGGGTTTCCCCCCTTTAAAAACGCCTCTCCCCGTTTTAAGGGACGATTTTGTCGTCCAGATGGCACAGAAAGCAAATAAAAGACATTTAAGGGCCCTCACTTCCCTTCATAGATGATGTTGGTTGGACTGTTAAGACGCCTACAGGCTGAGGAACTAGTTGCTGCTGCAGCATCAGGTGAGAGACGACAACAGTGGTAGAAACACACGTTGGACGGGTGAAGTTGTGTTTAGATTTTTCATACAATGCCTGTGTTTGAACCTGAGGCGGGTTTGCACTGTAACTGTGATCCCTGATCTGGTTTGAGTGGAGACGGTAACTTACAGGCCGGGCCGGGTACAGCAGGCTGCTTTGGGTTTCCTCACAGACCCTTAAGATTGTAGCTGCGGTGTGTTTGTGTAAGTGCGTGCATGCATTTGTGCATTTGAATCTACTGAAATACAGTGAAAAGAGGTCAAACAAGCCTCTGCACCACACTGACGCCTCCAGCAGGTAGCCCGGGGACAGCACATCCAAAATTCAATTAATAAAGGGTTAAACATGTTTTGCATTTTGGGTAAATCCAGCCCTGAATATATTTCCATCCTCTTAGGGGTGTGGCTAAACCCAGATCATGTTTAAACCCAGAATCTTTGCATTTAAACCCAGTGGTGGTTTGTTCTAGCACAGGGTGTTTACACCCGGGTGGGGGAGTGATGGGAGAGTCGTGGTCTCCCTCCGGGAGGTGGGGGACTGATCAGACCCGTAGCGCAGGTCCTGTAGCTCCGGTAAGGGGCGTGGTGGAGCCGCAGTCGTAGCCCACATCCACCACGGTGTGGGGTCCGCCGACCAGCCGGCTCGGGAAGGGCTGCGCCTGCACCTGCCGTTCTCGGAAACTCTGGATGTAACTCTGGATGATGAACAAATGAAACAAGTTATTCACCCACATAACAACACCAACACGCCAGGAGATGGAGAACAAAACACATGATCCGGGATCCTCACCGGAGAGAGCACGTCCGTGTCGTAGCGGCGGATGGGGTTGGGTTTGCGGCGGTAGGCCGGCTCAGGGTGAAGCTGCTTGGCCTGGTGATTGTGGGCGGAGGAGCCGTGCTGCTGCTGCTTCTTCTTCTTCTTGCGGAAACGGTCGTCCCGCTGACGAATCCGCATCACCTGCATCCTCCTCTGCTGCCGGCTGATGATCACTGTGGAGGACATGGAGGAACATGCACTGCAGCTGAGTGGTTGAGCTCCTCTGAACGTATTTAACAGGTTTCACAGACCTCCACCTCTGCACACAAGGCTACAGTTTAAAGT
Organism: Nannoperca obscura; assembly: GCA_036024295.1. Taxonomy (NCBI): domain Eukaryota; kingdom Metazoa; phylum Chordata; class Actinopteri; order Centrarchiformes; family Percichthyidae; genus Nannoperca; species Nannoperca obscura. Next base: position 12,237 of record JAVQJL010035177.1, read on the forward strand.
TGGAGAGACTCACCCTTGGTATGGGAGTAGCCCTCAGCCGTCACCTTCCACTGCACCATGACACCCAGCAGGGTGAGGGCAGGCCACACCCCGAGCACCACCCACGTCAGCCAGCACACAGGCTTGGCCGGTGCCGCTTTCAATCGCTCGTACATGTACAGAACGAGGGCGAAGAGCTCCACGAAGTAGTCCAACGCCACAGTGATGACTGCTGCCCCAAACATGGCTGTGGACAGCGTGGTGAAGAGGCGCTGCCACTGCAGGGTGAGCACGGCGAACAGCATGCCCAGGCCAAGCAGCACGCCCAGGGGCACCCAGACCGAGCGGGGCGGGCTGTCGGAAAGCTCTTCCATGCCCACCAGGGTGGCCACTGCCACCAGCAGGCCCAGCAGCAAGCCCACCATAAAGAGGCCCACGCTGCGAACCAGCATAGTGACCAGGCCGCAGAGCGTGCCGATGCCGAGGCCGATGCCCACCGAGGCCTCCACGCTCAGCTGGGTGTCCAGAACGCGCTCCTTGTAGCAGAGCATAAAGATGACGACGGAGCCGAACATCAGGCCCGTCAGGAACATCACCGCTTTGAAGCAGCGATAGCCTGAAAGGAGAGGAAGAAGAAGCCATCAATAAACCTGAATCAGTCCCACAGAACAGAAGCAGCTGCACGGCTCTCTGCTCTCTGCTCCACCCCCGACTCACCAAAGAAGCAGTAAATGATGCCGAAGAGGCAGCACATGGAGCACACCACAGAGGGAACCACCTTGTAGCGGTCGCCGACCTCCTCGCAGCCGTCCAGTCGCTCGGGGCCCAGCTCCTGGTCGGGCTGGCCCAGCAGTGTGTCCAGGGTGGTCGCCATGGTGACCGGGAAGGAAGGAGAGAGGAGAGGTGGAGGTGATCAGGTGGGAGGCGAGAGACAGGGGAGGCTAGGGAGCACCACCCAGCCACATGGTTTCACCTGAGGACAGAGGGAGAGAAGAAGGAAGGTTAATCACCTCGATCAATCACAGAACTGGTGATCATTGGAAACATGAGGCAGTTCAAGGATCACACACACACACACACACACACACAGGATAATAATAGCTCAGATAACAGCGGGTGTTCAAACTGGGCAGCGAGGGCGATCAAAGCCTCTCGCTCTCTCTGTGTTTGAGGGGAACAAGAACTGGCGTCCTGCAGGCCTCTGGAGCACCACGCAACCGGTCCCTCATCCCTTCATCACTCACTCTGTCCCTCATCCCTTCATCGCTCACTCTGTCCCTCATCCCTTCATCACATCACTCAGCCCTTCCTCCCTGCGAGAGGTGCATCTGATCGAACATGTTAGATTCATCTCTAACAGAAGAAGTGGGCACTCTTTGATAATCCAGTCCTCTGTCTGACGCCTCTGTCCTGTCCTTGTGTTTCCTGTCCTGCAGCCTCATCTGTATTCCAGTTACATGCTTTGTTAACAGCTCTTGGTAAACACACACTGGCCTCGACTTTCTCCTTGCTTGCAGCAGGATGCCCCCTCTCCGTTCTCTCCCTCCTTCACCTCTGGATGTTTTCAGGATGAGTTCAGTCCGACTGTGGAAGGTTTCTGGGTCAGAGGTCTTATGCAACTCCTGTCTGGGGAACTTTGCTCTGATATTCATGAGCTCCTCCGTCCCTCTCTCTCTCCTCTTTTGTTTCCTTCCTTCTGTTCCTCTCCTCCTTTGCTCGACCTTACCTTCTCCTGCCATCTCTTCTTCCTGTTGCTCACCTGACTCTCTCTCTTCTCATTCCTCCCTACCTGTGTATAATTACTCCTTGGATCTTGAAACCGCTCTGACATGTTTCACAACGTACGAGGAAGTGCTTTATTATATCCAGCTGCTGCTGCTCTGTGTTTGACCTTTAACCTCTGACCTCTCTGTGGTGTCATTCATGTCTTTATAATTAAGTTCATTCAATTTAAAAAAGCATCTAAACGTTGCTACAGTTCAACATTTAATGACGCGCGGCATTAAAATGTGCATTGGCCTTTTTTTTCTAGCAATTCTATTCATAGTTTTGAGCCAGACAGACAAGAGAAACCAGTTCAACCCCACAGAAGACACATGACTGCTGCTGGTTGGTGAGCACCATGTCAACGGAGAGTGTGGGGGTGTGTGTGTGTGTGTGTGGGGGGGGGGGGTGATCAGAGCCATAATACAAACAGTCAGTAGGAAGAGGCTGATGAAGACTGCAAAGCCTATTTTTTTACATTTTCATCCCCATTTTCATCCAAACATGTCGTATTAATAATCATCTGTCGGTGGAGGATTAGCAGGTCACAGGCGAGTGACCCAGTGTGTGTGCGTGTGTGTGTGTGTGTGTGTGTAAGCATTAAGCCGTTTTGTACCGCGGATCGGTGCAGACCGATGGATGATCAGAAAAAGCACAGACAGAAAATAAACAAGAGGTTCAAATCAGCACCACCACCACCACCACCAACAACAACACTGTTCTGTCTGTTGCCATGACGATGCAGGGATGCTGACAGGCAGCCGGCAGCCGGGCCTGGTCCGAGGCCTGACCAATGGAAGAGCAGCTTAAACTCCCATAGCAACAGCATGAGAGCCAATCAGTTGCCCCGTGTGTTCCCTTTGAATGTGTTCATGTACGTCAGAGTGTGTGTGTGTGTGTGTGTGTGTGGCTGGTTCAGCTTCTCTCAGTTCTAAATAAGCCAGTGTTAATGTACTCACGCACACACACACACACACACACACACACACAGTCATTATGTTCCCCAGTTCTGCATCTCTCCCCCCTCATGTCATCCTTCTACTATCAGCTGATAATAAAGGCCCAACATGGCCCTTCATTCAGTCTTTATCTGGAATCAATAAGACTAAACTGCAGAGCCAAGTCACAAGCTTGTAGGTGAGAAGCAGAGAAGAGATCAACCCAGACGACTGACTGCTGTAAACCGCTACAACAAGTTAAGCTAAGTGCTCCTAGCTACACTGAACACAACGTCTGCGTCCACTGGAAACGACCTCCGTGGGACAGACGCGTCGATTAGGATAAAAAAGACGTTGTGAGACTAAATAATGAAGTAAACAAAATGACACCCCGAGTGCTCCTCCTCTGCAGTTTGTCTGTCAGCCCAAAATAAAATGCCAGATTTAGTCTGGATGCTGCAGATGATCTGAATTTGGTGCACAGCATCTCCTCGTCTCCATGTAATAAACTGCTATTTGTAACTCTGACGTAAGAGACAACAACAACAACAAACGCTGTCTCACACAATCAATCTGGGGTTTCAATAAAAACTTAACATGGTTCAAAGCGTTCAGTCGATAAGATCCAGATGTGCAGCCATTTCCAGGTGACATCATCAGTCTGAACTGAAAAAGAGACAAAGCCGCCTCATGAATAAAGAAGAGCGTGTCTATTAATACACAGACTGAGTCCACACTACAGCCCAGCTCTTGTTAAAGAGGCAGAACAGCCAACAACGTTAAGAGAAAAGGACAGTTGTGCATATTTAACACTACAGAGCAGTTTCAGAAGCACAAACAGCTCAAAAACTGCAGAAATATACAGAAATACTGGTTTCAGAAAAGAATCTTTTGTGGTTTGTCATCTTCAAGGCTGATGTGTTCAAGTGCATGCAGGACGTTCTGACATCTAAGATTTAAGTGTGCTGAATAGTGATGCATTCTAGAGCTCAGCTGTGTGTTACGATCAAACCCAGGAGGTGTTGAGAGCGTCACTGTGAAGAGGACACACACCCACTGCACATATAACATCATGCTAACATGTTAGCATGATGCATTCATGCATCTTAGTGAGCTGCGTCCCGGAGAAACGTCTGCAGAGGAGAACTGTGATGAAAGAAGCGTTCAGTAACACAACCAGTGCTTTATTTGATCTACTCCTGAGTCTCCTTTCTCGTTTTTTATGACTGTCACCTGAATATCTTTGGCTTTTAGACAGTTTGAAGAAGTCACCTCGAGCTCTGGGAACTTTCTTCAACTAAAGATTTCAAGAAAAAAAGAAATCAACGATGAATCGATAAAGTTTTGGTATTAACTTGAGTATTTTTCCTCCACTCCTCTACATTCATCTAAAGAGTGGAGTTATAACTTTACAATCAACATGAAAACATCACCAGTGCATCTTTCATCTTTCTTCCACATGAACTCCAGTGTTTCTGCTCACACGTGTGTTGATGTCCAGATCGTGTCAGTGCTACTGTCCTGGCACCGTCCGCCTGTTACTCGGACGCTGCTTTAGCACTTCTTTTGAGAATTATTTGTCTTCCACTATGAATCTGGAGGACTCTGCACAGTCTAAAACTTCACAGAGGACCATCTGCACAAAGCAACAAGTGTCTGAAGTGTTGAAGTGTCACGCAGCAGATTTCTGCGGCATGAAAACGACAACAAACAACAGAAGTGTGTGACACAGTCGTGACTCATGCCACAGCTGACGGTGAGTAACAGCACACTGAAGACGTGATGTGACTGCTGGTGGACCTGTCGCTGCGTGACCACCCGGATCTGTCCATCCAACTTCCTGTTCAGAACACAACACAGGAAGTGATCTGAACACATCGTCAGTCCTCAAAGCATGTGTGTGAACGACGCCTGTGTTGCTTACGTGCAGCCAGCAGAGACATCGTCCTGCCTCAAGACTACAAAGGGACAAAGAGGACAGCAGCAGACCACGTGGTGAAGAAGAGAAAGTGTAGCTCGGCTGTAACGTCGGCTAAAGAAGGAAAGGAAGTGGCTAACAGTGTTAAGAGGAAGAGAAAACAGGAAAGGTAACGTGAAAGAGAGGAGAGGAAGACCAGGAAAGAAGAAGAAAGGACCGGTGGCAGTTACATAACTGCCTCATAATGCATTACTCACTGCTCTCCAGCTCCACATCACTGCGCTGGCAGCGACTCCCATGGTACAAAGCAAAGCCAACACTTTGGGTCCAGGTGTAAGAGACGAGCCCTTCTTCTGCCAGAATAATGTGTTCAATCAATCAGTTCATTGATCGTTTGGTCTGTACAACAGAAAAAGCTGCAAACGTTTAAGAAACGATTTGACTTGATTCACTTTCGTTCTGAACCGTAGCGTCTTAGTCGGACGCAGGAGAGGGATTTATTCATCGTAGGAAATCGATATCAGCGAGTGACAAATGTAAAATCAAAAAGCAGCACAGACAAACTGTATCTTCATCAAATTATAATCACAGCTCTTCAAAGACGGAAAACGAAACCTTTCTTGGAGTCATCACGATGCAACTGCACCGAAGTATCACAGCCTTAAAGATCTGAAGTCACAGTTACATCTCTTCATCACTGACTGCATCATGTCCTCTCCTCCCTCTTCATCACTGACTGCATCATGTCCTCTCCTCCCTCTTCACGGCGCTTTAATGAGAAGACGAGCTGCAGCACATGATGCAGACAGACCTCTCTCTGTCTCTCAGCCTCGTTCAGGAGGTGACAGGCAGGAAACAGGCTCGCTCACGACGAGCTCGGAGCCAGCTGCCAGAGGGAGGCCGAGTGTGTCAGCGCTTCACATGTCAGCTTCCGGGAGAGAGACACACACACTGCCGATAACCTGGCAGGACAACCGCCATCCATCTGCACGTGTCCATCAATACTGGCCGGGGCGTGTGTGTGTGTGTGTTGTCACGTGTCTCAGTCAGACAGAAACATTATTAGGAGGCAGGTCAGGTGGCACAGGAACAGACCCAGGAACAGCAGCAGTGCTTCCAGGGGGTGATGCACAAAGACAGTGTGGACTTGATGATAACTTGTTCAAAAGTCAAAATGAAACCATTAGAAGTTCTCGTCTTCACAGGAAGCTGACTCACATGTGACTCACGTGACTTCATATCAGAACAGAACATGACTCGTGTAGATGAACTTTATTTGTAGCCTGTCGACGGCTCTCACCCACAACACCCGCACGACTCCGGGAGATTATGCACGACTGCCGGCGCCAAGAGGCCGAGGCGTTCTCACACCTCCTCAGACGCTCACCGAGCAGCTTACATAAGGCTGAGAGTGAATGAGCTGCTCCAGTTAGAAAAGCACACGGAGCCACTGTCTTCGGCTCTGATTGGACACAATCTGTTGAGAAGGAGGAGGAGGAGGAGGAGGACACAGAGGTCTTTGTTCATGTCAGACTCCGTCCACCAAAAGTCCAAAAAAAGATATTTACAATCAAATAAAACAGCACATCCTCACAGTCCAGAGCATGTCTGACCCTTTTCTGGTATGTTGGCCATTATACATATTGAACATGTGATAAATATTAAGTGTTTTCACCCTTTAAAACTCTCCCTGTTCATCTAAACTCTCGAGTGAAGAGTTCCTTCCAACCTCTCAGACACACGGGTGAAAACCAACCTCCATCTCTTCACTCACACATGAACCAGAGAAGCTGTGACAGTTTAATCACCGGACACGAGTGTGTGCCGTGTAATCCTCGTCCCGTGTGCTCTGTTCACCGCAGACACAAACATAATGACATTCGACCGAACGCCGTGCGGCCAGAGGCGAGTCAGGCAAGTCAGGCGAGTCAGGCAAGTCAGGCGAGTCAGGCGAGGTCAGGCGAGTCAGGCGCGTCCGGCGAGGGCAGGCGAGGTCAGGCGAGTCAGGCGAGTCAGGCGAGTCAGGCGAGTCAGGCGAGGGCAGGCGAGTCAGGCGAGTCAGGCGAGTCAGGCGAGTCCGGCGAGGGCAGGCGAGGTCAGGCGAGTCAGGCGAGTCCGGCGAGGGCAGGCGAGGTCAGGCGAGGTCAGGCGAGGTCAGGCGAGGTCAGGCGAGCTGAGGATCAACAGCAGGGCTTTTCCATCACTGTCATGTTCCCCTGCAGGTCTGACGACTTCCAGGAGCTGAAGATCCTGCTACAACAAGAGGCTTCTTTAAGTCAGAGCGACCTGAAGGAGCCGCAGGAACATCAGGGAAGTTTGTTCCCAGCAGCAGAAACTAAACCCGGGGTTGGAGTTAGAAGAAACACCTGCTGGAGGTGATAGTACCTCAGCGTGTCAGGCTTTGAGGTGTGATGTCAGACAAACTGTCAAGCTTCACACCAAAGGTTGGAGAGTTATAGTTGCCGTCACTTCACAGAGGCAGGAACATTAAACTTGTCTTGTCCCTGCATCTTGTTCTCCTCTCAGATTAGAAAGAGACACTCTGGTGTCGGACTGCAGCTAAAGGAGCATGCAGCACAGGTTATTATGCACCATGTGAAAGAAAACTGGACTTCCATGACAGGAAACCTTGGCTTTTGGACCAAACGAGACATCTGAGGCTGCACTCTGCAACAACATGTTTTCCTGACTTCTGGCTCATTGGAGAATCTAATGAAGCTGATCAATATCTGCAGCGTTACACTTTGACACGTGCAGGAGTGTAACAGAGCATGTGTGATCACATGACAGGAGGGTCGATGCCTCGCAGGGCTCCAACGTGACGAGCTGCAATCAGCCTCATTCTCTGTAGCCAGAAGGAACCCTGAGAGGTTTGTTCTGAGGCAGAGGCCGTTCTGGTTCCTGGGATCCTGAAGCAGCAACAGTTTCCAGACTCTCCTGTTCTGCACCTGTCAGCTCCAACAACAAGCATCTGGCCTTCAGCAGCCTGCAGGCCTCAGCTCACTGTTGGAAACCGCATGCTAATTAGCTCACGTCGGCGCGCCTATCATCACTGCTGGACCCTGAACGCCTCGCAGCAAACTCTGACATGGATGCTTCCTGCAGGTTCTCAGACTGCTGCTGATGCTGGCAGCAAACACAACACAGCAAATACTCAGTGTCATTGAAGAGGGGCTCACATTCTGAAAGTGTCTCATGGAGTTGTGGTTGGAGGTCAGAGAGAAGACATTTCTCTTTCTTTAACACATTGAATGAGAGTCTGTAGCCGGACCTGCAGCACAGCAGCCGGTCTGTCAGATCACAGTGAAGCTCTGCCTTCCCTACATCATGTTCAGACAGACGGGGGGGGCAGCACCATGCCAGAGATGTTGACCCACTAGTGGATCCGAAGGGTGTTGTGGTGTTTTCATTCCCCTGGCGGCTGCAGAGCTCGAGCCGTGCCGCCTGACTGCGCTGATAAGACGGCAGCCTGGCACACAGTGAATGCACAAAGAGGCGTTCGAGGTCTGCGGGGTTTATCAGACAGCCGCTGTGTCCTGTTTTATAACTTGAGTCTGTGAAGCTCACAACATGTCAGGAGCTATTTCTGAGATGAAAAGCTGTGTTTCACTTTGCTTTAACCTGCTCTGCCTGCTTCTGCTTCACTGAGCAATGTCCTACATTTCCCAGAGTGCCTTGCAATAACCTCATGTTAACTTGCACTGGGTTATAGATGAAGGCACAACAGTAAGAAATGGCTGCATGTCTGTAAAGCTGGTGAAACTAGGTGTTGTATTTTCAGGAAGGGAGCTTTAGTACAACAGACAGCCTGTAGGGGCTCAAATCACACAACTCAGCTGCATTATGGGAAACGTAGGATCCAGTGTTTTTGGAGTTTAACTCATACCAGGGACTAAAAGTCAAGAGATCTCGGTCGGTGCTTTGTTTTTGTGATCTCTCAATGATTTCTGCACCTGAGCATCGTGCCACTGAACAGATGAACGGGTTTGTACTCTGAGCTTTCAGGAAATTAGCATTTCTAAAGTGGTGTGCACAACAACACCAGAGCCCATTTCTGATGTCAAACTCCACTGGAGCTTCCAGGACTTCAGCATGTGACGTCATTAACATGAATCTACCTTTAAGCAGGTTATTAACACATGAACCGTAAACTAAAGGAAGGCAGAAACACAGCGGGTTCGATGTGAGTCACCATCTGAACACAGAGACAGAGAGACAGTGAGCTGAGAGTCTGTCCACTCTGCAGAAAGATCACATTAAAGACCCTCAAGTCAAAGTCACCATGCAGGAGGACCCCTGGGTGTCCCTGGGTGTCTCCTGGGTGTCTCCTGGGTGTCCCTGGGTGTCCCTGGGTGTCTCCTGGGTGTCCCTGGGTGTCCCTGGGTGTCTCCTGGGTGTTTCCAGCCCCCAGAGCTTCTCACACATTTCCATAAAGCACAAATAGAAAGACATTAAAAGCCTCAGAAGTTCATCCAGGGCCACTATTGGAGTCACTATTTCTTATCAGTTAGTTTCAATCACATAATCTATAAGTGAAACTAAAGGAACACAACCCAAACAGATTTCTGACCAACACCATAAGATCCAAACAGATTCAATTTACAGAGACGTGAAGGAAGGAGGCAGATCCTGGATCAGAGAGTCGACTAATCGATCAATCACTTGGCTACACTCAACCAGGTTATCCAGATCAATACATGATAGAAAGTGATTGAGGAGCCACCTGAGACTTGTTCATCCCACACTGAGATCACAGTGAGCTCCAGACTGGTCCTGTTAGTTTGAGACCCCTTCAGGGACTTCTGGGAGAGCTCAAACTCCAGTCTGGTACAGACAAGCGGATAAACTCTCTCTGGTAAACACATCCTCCATCCTCCCTCCATCCATCCTCCATCTGCTGTGATGAGAGGCGCCCGACTGGGACTGGATGATCGACCTGATGCGGGTCAGACATCACCGACCTCCGCGTCCATCACACGGAGCAGCTGGCCTCGATCCCCCGGACTCACCACCGGGGCGTTTAGGACCTCCTCTGCTGGAGATTTTACATCACAATCCCCGGGTCATCGCGTTTGACAGCAGGTGTTTGTGTGTGTGTGTGTGTGTGTGTGTGTGTGTGTGTGTGTGTGTGTGTGTTTGTGCGTGTGTGTGTGCGTGTGGCAGAGACAAAAGAGACGCACCGTGCACGTTGATCGGCCACTCACCATCATCCCCGGCAGGTTGACGCGCTACGTCCGAGCCTCTTGAGCCCGAAGCACCGAGCATAGTGAACGTTTTGTTCCCGGCCTGGGTGCACTCCTCTCGGCGAGGAGCTGCGTGTCTCCCCGGCAGCCTGCAGGGCGGTGGGTCCCCACCTGAATAGTCACACGTGAACCGGGTGAAAACGCTCAATAACCCGGGTTACAGGCTACATGTGTGCAGAAGGTGGGAATGCTCCGGTCTGGATGGAGGGATGATGGATGATGGAGGACACGGAGCCTCGCGCAGCGGCGTCGGGTGAAGAAGGTGGACGGAGTCTGCATCACATCTACTGACAGAAACACAAGCAGCGGCTCCTACAGGCTGAGCCGGGAAATACATCCCAGAATATCAACAAACACTGACTTATTCAATGATAGAGGAACAGTGGAAGGTGTGTTTCAAAAAGCACATGTGGAATATTTCACATTTATAGGCCGATGGTATATTTGATAGATTTATGTCTAATCTGCAGTAACTAACTGTAGCTCCCGTAGTAACCACGAGCACAAGTTGTTCTTTAGTTTTGACAGATGGTTTATTTCTAGTTCACCAAAAAGGATCACTTAGGATCGGTCCATCGTGAGACCTCATTGGCTGCTTGTGACAACAGGAAGGGAAGTCTTTATCTTGTTGCTTCTTGGTGTCGCGCTGCTGCAGTCTTGCAACTTGTGGAGAATATTGCGCAGCTCTTTCATGAGGTTTAAGTCTCACTTTGACCACTTGTGCACGAAGAACGTCATGAACATGTGAACGTGATGCGTGAACATGTGAATGTGATGCGTGAACATGTGTACATGATGCATGAACATGTGAACATGATGCATGAACATGTGTACGTGATGCATGAACATGTGTACGTGATGCATGAACATGTGAACGTGATGCATGAACATGTGTACGTGATGCATGAACGTGTGTACGTGATGCATGAACATGTGAACATGATGCGTGAACATGTGTACATGATGCATGAACATGTGTACATGATGCATGAACATGTGAACATGATGCATGAACATGTGTACGTGATGCATGAACATGGGAACATGATGCATGAA
>JAVQJL010035182.1:0-56210 GCA_036024295.1 Nannoperca obscura
ATTTCTTTAAAGTTAAGACTAGTTTAAAGTCATCTTCATTGAAAAGTACAGTGCTTTTCCTTCAAAAATAAGGACATTTCAATGTGACCCCAAACTTTTGAACGGTAGTGTATGTATGGGGTGACCCTTGCTTACAGGCAATAAAGAATTCTAAGGATATTGAGGGAAAGACGGATATTGTGTTTGGGTATTTTAACATCATGTCACCGACACTAGACGGCATCAGGTTTTCTGATTGCCACGATACGTTAATGATGCTGCTTTTGCTTTTGAATGAATTTGGCCGCACAGGTGCAACAATTGTCAAGTCAAATTAATTATGTAACCCAATATCACAAATCCCAAATTGCCAGAAGGGGCTTTACAGTCTCTGTATAGCATACAACACCCTCTGTCCTTAGACCCTTGATTAGAATGAGAACCCCCCCCTCCCATGTAATTCCTCTGTGAGAGTTGATTATGTTGTTTTAATTGATAAATAAGGGTAATTTATAACAATTCAAATTGTCTATATACCTCATGCATGTCAGTCAAGGATTTCTGCACATCTTATAACATCTTGCAGCATTGTAGATGCTGAACGGAAAATGTTATTTTTCTCAATATTCCTTTTCTGAATGTAATTTTCAGTTACATTGACTTATTGCTCAAATGTGCTTGCGGCTATATTGTGATTTTTGTATTCAAGTATCCTGACCCCCTTCCTCTAGCAGCATCTTACTGTAATTACAGAAAGAGGAGAGGAATCCAGGATGCAGTTCAATGTTTCATGATAAATCTTTACTGCCTCAGCGAGGTATGCGATGTCAGGACATCAGGGTTATAAAACTGAATCACCAATGGTTGCAGCCCGGAATGATTCCACTTTACTGTCCTTCACAAAACAGCACATAATGAGGTTAGGGATGTGGGTGCTGAATCAATAAAAGCTCAGAACACAATTAAAGAGCCAATTAATGAGCAAGGTTCTCTGCGGAGTTAAGTGGACCAAAATTACCTCTTCTCTCACTAAACCGTTATTCCATCTCCACACCCCGGCACAATCCGTCTTGACTTCAGATATGAATATAAAATGTGGGGGAAAATAAGGAAACTGAGTGCAAGTTATGTTTAATCATGAGGAAAGAAACGTTCAAAGCAGAGTGCAGAGGACAGGGAGTTGAGGAAAAAGTTTGTTTATTGTGAATCTTCAAGGGAGGAGGTGTTGCTCCAAGCGTGACTGAGGGTACAATTAATGAGGAAGCTGATGAAGAATGGGACACGGAAGGAAACCTGAATTAGCAGACATGTGAAACAAGAGCGGGACCATTTGTGAGCCTTGACGCACAGGATGAATGTAGTTGTAACTATGGAGTGAAGGGGCGGAAAGCAAAGGTACTAGGCATGTGCACTCTAATTTAATCACAGAGAAGTTACTGAGAACCAGCTGCACACACAGATGATTGTATTTCCATCAAAACAAGCCCTTCTTCCTGAGGATGGTTGCATGATTAAAGTGGGAACTTGGTTTGCTTCTTAATCCCTGTGTTGCTGTCTCTATCTCCGTCCCTGCCTATGAGGCTTCCCCCCTGTGCACTCCATCAAACATGTTCTATCGCTGCCATGCCCGCACTCAATCAATTCAAGTGCATGTGAGAATGCATGCTTATAGCCACTTTCAGTCTGGCTGACTATAATTTGAAAGTTTGTTCTTTGGTTTTTCCCTAGGGACCTGTACATCTCTGCATTATGGAAATGTTCTGGCAAAGTCACTGCTGACCCCAATGAAAGATTTAACTGAAGACATGTCTGAGGGTCTTTCAAGGTAACCTTGATGCAGTTTCTTCAACGTTTGACCAAGCATGACAAACAGCATAGCTCTAAACTTTTACTTTACTATTTTATACTAATATAACACAGAGCTATCATATGTACTACACTCACTGTTTCTGAGTTGGCCAAGAATAGATATGTATTACCTATCAAATATTCTCTGCCTTTGTGGGAATTAAGCTAAAAATATGTCTGATGTCATGGCAAGAATAACTTCCATACGCATGGTCTGCTTGTGCTCTTAGTAATCTGCTTTACACTATTGTGTGTGTCTGTGTTTGACTGTACAACTTTCTCCAGATGGCAAAATCATTTCATGCATTATTATATTCTCCTTTGCGTCAACTTGCATGTTTATAATCTGGGATGTGAATATTTGTCTTTTTGCGCCACTGCATGTTCTCATATGATTTTGTATACAAATGATGCACCTGCCTTTTCCAAAAGTATCTCTTTGGCAGATCCAAATACAACCTTTATACATTCAGTTGGTCTGGCTTCCAACTTTGCAAATCAGGCAATCTCATGAGTAAATCTTGATTAACTTTGCTCATTTAGTTCAGCATGGAGAATTTAGTTTTTGCAGGCTCAGTGATCACATCATCATGTAAAACTTTAAGACTTCCATTTCACTTTCTCCAATTCAGTATTGTCCCACTGGGTTTGAACATAAATCAGCGACAATTGTGCTTCAAGTGTCCCATCATATTGAGTTTTACACTCTTCATTCATCCACTCAGCTAAAGTGTTCCTTTTTGTTGCTAATACCTACTGTCAGATCTAAACAACAGAAGATCTCTGGAAACAACTTCCTGATTGTTTTAAAGGTGCTCCAACTGCACCCAGCTTCAAATCTTAAAACCCAACTGTTCTCAGATGCTTATTGTTAACTGATAGAATGCACTCCACTTTCTATGTTCTTTTTATCTCATCCAATGCACTCTTCCCTTAAAATCTTCTATTTTTTTATGTGTTCTTTTAACTATTCTTTTCTTTTTCTACATTATTTTATACGCTAATTTGTCAAGCAATTTGAACTGCCAATGCCAATAAATTTGTCTTTGTAGTTATTTAATGGTTGAATTTGCCCTTCAACTTCTGAATATGGTCACTTTCTCCACATGCTGTGTCATATTTCCAAGTATTTAGCATGTTTATTGCATTTCTTTCATACAACCTTCTACCTAAGAACCTTCTACTGAAAACAGTTTAATTTAGGTTGAATAAAATGAACCTGAAAACTCTACCTTGCACTCACTGCAGCTTGAGAAACCAGCAAGAACTCTGATGTGCAGACAAACCAGAAGTCTGTCAATTTTTTTTCTCTCTCAAGATGATGTTGAGCGAAGAAGTGTTGTAGCTCCACAGCAAATGTTGTGTACTGACAAGTAGGCCTTAACTTGAGATGGTCTATTCTGACACAGATAGGATGATACATCAAATGGGGCCACCCATAATGATTTGATGATGATCACTACACTTACTGGCCCTTGGCTCTGAGCATTAGTTGGCACAACAGCACACTTACTTCTGTTTACTGTTGCCTCTCAAGTGCTGGAGGCAATGGTTATACCGCTGAGAGCAAACACAGATTTTTTTTGATGAAAAAAGTTCGACGAAACCTCAGTTATCCTGCGCTGCTTGGTAATAACATGGCATTTTTTCACATGTCTCAGCAACATATGGATATGTAAGAAAAATCATTAATAGTGAACTGACTGTTGTCTAATAAATTAGCAGTGGGAGAGTGGCAGTAACTTACTCAATGCGTTTGATTTTTTTTTTTTTTTTTTTTACTACATGAAGGCCAAATGGCAAAAGTTCCATTTGTGTCTATTGGGAGCCTGTTTAGTTGCAGGGCTTTATAAAGTAGAATATGGACATGCATGCAAAGATGTTTCTTTCACATTTCTCAGATTAATGCATATTTCCAGTCTGCTGACTTTATTTTTTCAGTTTGTTTGATCATACTGATTGCATTATCTGTGTGCAGTCATTATTTCCTCTCTTGTTCTCTTTTAAAGGGAAAAGTTTGTTGGCTTAAAAGTGCAGGTCCATTTTAACTAGCCATGCCCAACATTAAATACCTTTTTGTGTATTGGTGAAACTGTCAGCTCTAGACTTTATTAAAACATGATCTATTAAATACTTTTTACAACAGGTAACCTTCTGCCCTGTTTTATAATTGCCGGTATATTCAGGATACTATTTATTCTTATTTTTATTTTTTTGTTTATACAGTGGGAGAGTAGAGAGAGGTCTCTCACCCTCATCTCCATTGCATATTTTATGTGTAACTACAGTTTCCAGATTACTATCACCTTCAGCCATTTTTTGGTTTCTTTGTTCTTCTTCATTTTTTGTCTTATTGTAACAACACATTTATTTTCCTTCTGTGTAGGCTAGTTTATACTGCAGACAGCTGACACTGTTGGATGCTCTATATTGTTGTGTATTGTATTGTGCTTTAAATGTCAGACACTACTGTGTATAAACTCATCGGGGTTCTCTTCAATACAGCATTTTATTGATAGAAAGGTCAGGATAAAAAGGATCACCATGGTTACCCAGGAAAAGAAAAGTTGAACCTCCTATTTTATTTTATGTCTTCTGTGTCCACCACAGAAGAATGGATGCACCCTCACAAGCCTTACAAATGGAAGGAGTGAAATGACAGTACAGTGGGCTGCTGTCTTTTTGCCAAAGTACCCTCTATACAGCACAGAATGCCAATGTGGAGAATTATTTTAAGTAGCAAATAATAACAAAGTTGCAATAAAATGTTTACAATTTGACACTTTCAATTGAGCAGTGCCCCACTGTTTGCCTTGTGTTTGAACATTTCTCTGCAGACAGCACCTGAGAGGAGCTGTGCGACTAATGAGATTAAAGCAGATTGAAGCTTGACAAGCAACAGTAACTGTGAAGCCTCCTTTCTCTACGCAAATGTAAATGCTCTTAGAATTCCTTTTACGTTCTGTCTTTCCTTCCTTGTTTGTGTTCACGACCCTTCGCACCACCACCACCTGCTTCTTTTTACCAAACGTTTTTTGTTTCACTTTATATTCACCTTGGAAAAATAAAGTGAAAGCCGTGGCCGTTGCAGTTAAATTTAACACTCAGTATATGGAAGCATATACTGCCCTGGCTTTTTTAGATGCAAAGAACAGTTTCCAAAGATATGGCTTTATGCAGCCCCAGTGATTGTCAGTATTCACATGCTGTCCTCTCATTAGTTTATGATTCAGCCATGGTAGTAATAGCCCCTCAGTATCAACAAGATAGATACAATTATTCCAGGACTTTAATTATTTTGAAATTGTTACATTTAGCATATTTTTTTATTTGAAGGATTTTAGATTTCATGCTTTAAAACAGTTAAAACATTTTTCTATAAACATTTCTATATTTATGTGTATCAGCCAGATTTCAGTGAACAACAAGTAATAAATACTTGCATGTCCCTGTCATTTAAAAAGAACAAAAATCATAACAAAAAAATAAAGATTACACCTTTTTTCTTTCAAGAAGCACTCACCTTGGGAGTACACACATCCGCATTTGAAGCCATGTTTTTACAAGTTTTACGAGTTTCTTCTTTGTTGTCCACCCCTCCAAAATATAGTGAATGTCTATTTGAAATGAAAGTGATAATGAAATACAAAGTCATAAATGGTAAAGATTGATATTTATTTCTCATCACAAATAAAAAGAACCATGCTTACTCATCACAGAAAGAAAAAAAGAAGCGCTCAGTCTTTGTATCTTTACCGACGTTGCTGTTGGAGTGTTTTTTGAGAATATGAATAACAGCACTCTATGAAGATTGAAATTCTTTAAAAAAATCCAAGCCTATGCCCATACACTGAATCCCCCAACCCACACCTCCCACAACCTGTGCCCTCCTCCACCCAGCTCATTTGATCACAGCATTATTTGAGTGGGTCAGTCTGAGGGCTCTCAGTCCCCAGAAGTCTTAATAACCTGGAACAGTGTGACATTGTAGAGCACCTGGTGTCCGTTGTTCCAGGTGTATAGGACCCTCTCCCTGGGGTTGTAGTCCATCATGGAGATGTGGGAGTATTGATTGTGGAATGGGATGTCTGTGTACTCGTAGCTTGATGTGTTGGTGTAGTAGGCAAAGTAGATTTTGGCACCAGCCAGGTGGGAGTTGGTGACGTAAAGTGTACCACAGATCATGAAAGACTCTCCAGCACTGCGCTTGGGAAAGCCTGTGTCCCAAGTCTGCAGCACTTCCAAACTCTGAGGCTCAAGGCGACTGATGACAATGTTCCCAGCATTGGGGATGGTGGTGTAAACAGCCCACAGGCCATTCTCATCTGCCATGAGGTCAATATCAGAGGAGCCACCCCAGGAATAGGGAAAGGTGTTGTTGTAGCCGGCCCCGCTCAGGCTGCGCTGCACCAGCACACTTCGGGAACGGAAGTGGTACTTGATGATGATGTTGCTCTGGTACTTGTTGTAGTACAGTGAGCCGTTGTAGACCACATGGCCAGTGCCTGCCCAGGGGTGAGGCAGCAAGTGCTGTACAAAGTTCTGGCCCTTCATGAAATCATTCATTGTGCGGTATTCCAAGACACGCCGTCCCTTGAAGTAACCATCCATCGACCACACCTGTGGAGAGAAGAAAAATGAATCCCACTGGGAAGAGGAGACAAACTAGAGGTGATAATGAGAAGGTCTAGAGGTTATAAGAGAATATTGTTGTGGTATACTTGACACACCTTTCTACAAGAACCCTAAGCAATGTTTTATTATAGCTGATGGCGATGCCCTGAGCAAAGTAAGCGTGCTGTGTGTATGTGGTATATCTTTACTCGTTTGAGTGCGAGCGTACGCCTTCATGCAGTTGTGCATTCTTGAATGTGTGTGCAAAACTATTGATCTCTCCTGCGTGTGGGCATGAAGATGTTGCCTGCGCTTTGCAGTCAACCACTGCTTGTGCTCCCTGCCCTTTCCAGTCCACATTTACAAAAAATCAATCCATTTAGCAGCCCTATGTTTTTCCTCAAGCACTCTCAGCGGATCTCTCCACTGACATGGCCCCTCTCTGGCATCTCCCATCTCATTCCCTCAATGCTCCTGCCGAGGCACAGTTCAGCCTTTAATTGATTCAATTAAACTGCAGTTGGCTTAGATATTTGTTTTGTCTTTAACATATCAAGGAGAGCTTTAGCACTCGTTCTTCTCATGTTCCACTCGTCGTTTTTCTCCTCTTTCTCTCTTTTCTAGCTCTTGCCCAGGTATAAAATAGGCGCTTTTCTTCAATAACAATTCCAGTGGGGCAAGAGTGGGGTATGGAAGGAGTTGGGGGTGGTGAGGTAAAGCAGCTGAATTATGGAGAAGGGGAGATTATGTAGCATTAAGCATTGTTTCTCCTCTGCCTGCTAAATGAGTCCCTAGAGCTGAGACGGGAGCTGAGCCAGGCCGAAGCTCAAGCACATTTAGAGATAAGATTTTTTCCCTTTTTTTTAAATTTCTGATTGGCTTCTCTGCGACAATGACGTTTTCCAAATATGATTACCATGATGGGTGCAGGTGTTGATGTGATATTGTTGATGTATCTGGCTATTAATACAACCGGTGATTGATCTAAAGAGTCTAATGTGATATCAGCAAGTCAAGTGATTTAAAGACAAAGATCAGCGCATTCATTTCACAGAAATTGACCTTTTCTGTTGGTAATATCTATTTAGTCTGTTATGATTCAGGGTGGGAATGAAAAAGGCCATCGTTATCTGTCCTCTTGTACTGAAGCGGTTTCCATTTTCCCCTACAGATGGCTAATAATCCACTCTTCCACTTCTCCACCACCACTTCCCCCTTTCGCCAGGCCGCACAATTCCTCTACCTTTTCTACTTCTCTCGTGTCTTTTTCCCCCTGCCTCTCACCATGTGTTTGCCCATACAAAACACATGTCCTCTCTGATCAGCTGAAGTCATTACTATATCATCCAGGTGCAGAACAACTCAGTACACTCCTGGTAATTACCTAGGTGATTTACAAAACTTTAGCCCAAACAACTCATTCATTTCTCTGCTGATGATGAAGTGATCAATCAGCTGGAGTTGCAGTGACAGAAGGAGACAAGGAGGAGGGAAAGGGATACTATTAATCAGTGACTCAGCTTTGCATCCCCATTTCTGTCTCTGTCTCTCCTCCTCCAGAGCTCACGAGAAGTCCTACTCTGGCAAAACAGTCAATCAGTCACTGAAGTATCATGACAGGATTGCTGTGAGGGATATTTTTTCCATTGAGCAGCTGACAGTTTGGCATGTTTTGACAATGACTTTGGATCTACTTTATCCTCTGTTTGTTGAACTATGAATGTAGGTAGCAGGGATTAAAGGGTTGTAGTTCAGGGCTGAGCATAGAAACAAAGGGACTTACTCTGTTGTCTGAGCTGGGAATCATGGTATCTGTCATCCAGGAGCCGAACCTTGACCCTGATGCACGTACTGTGATGGGATTACTGACGCCAGTCAGCTTCCCACAGCCTGGAGGTCAAAGAAGAGAGAGAGGTAAGACAACATACAGATTGATGTATGTATCTATGTAAGACATGAACATGTGGCACTGCTTACACAGACACACACACACACACACACACACACACACACACACACACGTTTATTTTTGTGCCAGGGAACTCCAGTTATATAGCTCATCTGAAACATGGTGTTGCACTAGGCTGGGTTTTAGTCCCCGTATGATTTTATCAATGTAGGGGTTTCCATTTGTGCACATCTGTAAAAACATTTTTTTTTGTAGGTTAGCAGATGATAATCTAAAGTATAATAAAGTAGTAAATACTTTGATAATACTTTGATTATATATATATATATATATATAAATGTGAGTAATTATTAGTTGTAATTATAATCTCTGCATGAAGCAATAACAGAACAATAATGACTTAAAGGCTCAACTCTTAACTGCAGTCTTTTTCTGCCAAGTCATCAGTTTATATATGTGGGATTTTGTAAAATCATCAGTTTAAGCCAACAAATTACACAAGAACAGGATCAATTATTCATTCAGGCTTTCTAGGCCATTTTTCTTAATTCATGCAGATAATTCGAGCACTGAGGAGAGTGGAAATGTTGACAATGTACAACAGAGTTTTGACCATTGATTATTTAAATTTAATTTATTCATTTCTGCACTGTTGTTGTCTAACCTAATTGTTTAAGTGCTATAGTGATATTTGATAATGAATTTCACATGACTCACAATGACTACCCACCCACCCTCATTTGCATATTTCTTATACCTAATTTCTGCATGCAGGAGTGGAGCCTGGTCTCCAGCAGCAGGACTCTCTGGCGCAGCTCCTCATAATCGTAGGCCCCCATCTCTTCTTGGATGGCCATCAGCACCAAGGACAGATTCCTTACTTCCTCCCGGAGACGCAGGATCATTGAGGCATCAGCCTTGTACTGTTCCAGTACTGGCAACAGGGGGAGCAGCTGGGTCACCTTGTCTTTCAACTCCTAAGACAGTCATTGCAGCGAAAGACACAAAGACAAGCTAAGGGGTTGGAGAAGATTAAACCCTGGGACAATATAGGACAAGCGATGAGGTCAACCATTCTAGTCAGTGCTGGGGTGTGTGTGCAGAGGAGCTAGGCCTTCAATCTTCAGTTGTTGCTTCTAGTTCGTAGATCATCTCTCAATCACGAGTTTAGATTGTAGCTGGATGCTGGTTCAGCGGTTTGACCCTTTGGCACCCGTATTCATCATGAGGTTCATACTAAAACTGTGTCAATGCATTACTGATCTTTCTGGTATTGAAATGAGATGTATTTTTTCTTTCTCTCTTAATATTTATTTTTCCTTACAATTAGACCACATTTTCTCAGTTGCCTGCTGTTTTTGTTACTGTACTAATAAAGGTTCCACCCACGTATTAGACTTGTGTAGGCTTCTTTGTATGGGCTGCAAGGACAGATTTATTTCCATTTACACTTTGTGTGGATTGGAAAGTCTATATTTACACATTATTTTTAATTCGCCAAAGTGAATGTCTGTTTACTGTCTAAGCTGTTTCGGCTGATTATATCATCTACACAGTAACAAGCATGATACTGCTGGGTGTTTACTTGGACTGTGACTCATCATGTGTTTAAAAGTAAAAAGAACAATGTGTCCTTAGGTAGGAGTGCAGGAAGCAGCAGGAGAGCCAGGCTGCCTGCTTGAAAGGTAGAAGGCTCAAGAGAGAAATAGGTATATCAATAAAGTGTGGCCGCCACAGGAGGGGCTGTTTCCTCCTTGTTAAGGTTTATCGTAAATCTGGTGATGGAGCAGCTCTCAGCCCTGTGGCGCCACATCATAAATCTCATTTTCCCCTTTTCAAGCCGCGAAAATTCAGTCTCGTTAATCTCCCATGCTCTGCCATTGGCAACTTTGAGCTGCATGCATTCATCAGCCAACCTGCTCTGGTCAAATCCTGTTTTTTTTTGTTAAATGCTTTTTTTTTGTCTTTATTGGATTGAGGATTTGCATTCAAATCCTGTGATATAAGGCTTACTATAGTGCATATTTTAGTCATCTCAGGCTTTACTGATGAATTGGCTAATTTCATAAACATCTTCATTACTTTCATTGGACTTGTTTCATAAAACATACTGAAAGCATAACACCATTCATGCTTGTCCCTGTGCTGAGGCAGGGTCCCAGCGGTAAAGCACACTTAGCATTTATCAAGGCATCTTTTAATCAAACTATTTTATGGTTCATCTAATATCTGCAAGAGTGTGAGAAATGTGTAGAAAGCCTACACAAGACAGCCCACTGACAGGAAGACAAAAAGGCCCACTGATAATGGCAGCTGCGCCTTAGCTTGTAGAGAGATAAGGTAGAGATATATGTGAATATATGTGCCTGTTATCTAAGAGCAAACACCAGAATGTTAAGTATATAGAGTAGGAAGAGAGTATGAATGCGGAGAGAGAGGAAGGGATGTAAAGAGAGGAAAACCGAAAAAAACACTCTTCTTCTAGGTCCAGAAGTTTAATAATTCAGGAGCATGTGAATTTGCTCAAATTTCTTCTGCGCATGACTCAGTGACTCAGAAATAGCTTTGGAATTGAATTTGTGTATCATGCGTATGCGACAGTCTGTCAAGAGACATACAAAATGTTATTGTCTGTGAAGAGCAAAAGAGATTGCAATGCATCCGGCAAAGTTTAGGTGCACATGGAGCGCAGTGCCACATCTAATAGTATCTCTATTCACTTGACAATAATACACACATGCACTGCTGTAGAGAGGTGACAGAAAGCCAATTACCTGAAAGCCCTTTAGATTGAGACTGCGGGGGTTTTCAGAGGCCACCTTCAGCTTTCCATCCACCACTTTCATTAGGCTCTCTGTGTTCCTTACATATTGTAGATCTCTGTAAGTCCGCAGGTCCAGCACCTCCATTGACTGGCTAATATTCTGAACCTGTCACACACACACGCATACAAACACACAACACCAAACATCCAGGACACACATGTAGCCACACAAGAATGTTTTCAATTAGTAATAATTTTTATGTTCATCAAAGGAATAGATTTTTTTACATGATAATTTCTCATCAGACATGTAGCTTGTAATTAGAGCTGAACTCATTTATTGTTGACTATTTTTTATAATTAATTCATTGAGTAATTTGTTTGGCAAACATGGAAATTCTTAAATGTGAATGTTTTTGTTGTCTACTATGAATGTCTTTGGGTTTTGGATTGTTGGTTGGACTTAACTGAAATGGACATCTTTTTGCTTTTTGCAGACAGTCTATAGACCATATGATGATTTGAGGAAAATAATAGGTAGATTAATTGATAATGGAAATAATTGTTGTCTGCAACTCTAGCTTGTTATCTACAGTTGTCTGTACTCTTTATGCATTTCCCTCAAGGCACCCATTGCAATTCCTCATCAGTATCTTCTAATACATAATATATATTCCAAAATAATTGATATCTACTCAGATTTGCTGTAGACTGGTTTAGCACCATGTTAGCCATGACCTCATGTTGCACTGAATGACAATAGCGGAGTTGCCCCCATTACTTGAATTGACCTGTAAATTAAAAACTTGAGCTCGGCACACAGTGTGAAGGGAAACAGAATAGATGAGTTTGACAATAAAATCTAACTACAGTATGTGCTATAGTACATGAGCAATGTGTTTAAAAAAAAAAAAGGGATAGCCTTAAAAAAGTCGTGTAAAGCATTACGACAAGATTTAGTCAAATATTCTTGGGAAAAAAAACCCAGAATAAACTGCTGACAAACAATGAGCATCAGCAATAAATAAGAAACATGAAGCCAGAATTACCCAGATGAAAGGTGATGAGCTTAAAATCGTGGCACAGTTGCCCAGAATCAGAATAATACATACAAATTCACAATACATAAATTATGCAGTACAAGTTAACAGGATTCCAGTTAATATATAAATATCCTGTCTCCCTCAGCTATCAATACAGAAGGGTAGTAAGCCCACATTACCATTACAACAGTGTACACTAGTTAATGGATACATACAAAACATAATGCAAACAGAATAAATCTCATGGAGGAGCAAACATGATGTCAAGTAGATGTTTATTGAATATCAGTTCTCAGAGGAGTTCTCAGTTTTGCACTATGTTTAATTTCTACTAGGTACTCAGCTTGCTCACTCTTTAACAGCCCACTCTGTTGCTGCATAACCATCCTACTGTTTCATACACCCCCTCATCTCCAGCACGTTGCCTTGAACTGGCCAGAAATCATGTGAACACTGACAAATGTTACAGGGCTGTGGTGCATAGGAGGCTCACGTGTACATATGTCCAACTACCCACATGAATAGACACCCACCCACACAGACACGCACCACTGAAACTCCCAAGCACACAGAAGATATTTATTCAAATCACTCCTAACAAAAACAAAAACAGTCCCAAATCTCAAAGGTCACAGTTTGGCATAAAGTCTGCTTTGCACCAAATGCCTTGCTTGCCTACTCTTTGACAGCCCACTCAATTACTTCGTGTTCAGCCTACTGTTTTCTTCCCAACTTATCTCCCACATGCTTCATGAACTGGCCAGGGAATATTTGGTCAGAAAATATTTTCTTCACCAATTAAAACTTATTTGACAGTGGTACAGATGGACTAGTTGGAGGAATGTGTAACAGTAAACTGTTCTACCAGCCTGCAGTATAAACAAATGCAGTGTCACCATTCTCCTGGGCTGAGATAGCAGTTGGGACTGCTCCATCCTTGGAGCCGTGGTAACTGAACCACACACACCAGGCATTTTATGCTTTCAAAGCTGAATGATAAGATGGCCCCCACCCGCACACTCCCCAGAATCCACAGGTGTGTCTGCCTGTGTCTGTGTAATGACTCCCTCTGGACCAAATCCTAATTTGTGCTTGTGTGGATGCCCTCCTATCTCATTTTATCTCATCTCAACTCAGATAGTAGGACAGAGAGGTCAAAGCGTGGATGGGGGTGTTCAAAAGTTTGTGTCATGAACATTTTCACGCCACTGTCCTTCAGGGTCTACTCCGCTTTGGATGGCATTTTGTCTGCCTTTGCAGAAAGCTGAATGGAGGCTATTGCAGAAAACTACTTTACATTCTTTCCGCAAAGATTGGTTTTGACATTGTTAGCGTAACCTTGGCTTTCTGTGTCAGCAAGAGCCTTTTGTGGATGTGGTCTGCTCATATAAGTCCCCCTACATGCTCTGGGTTCAAATGAGGATGTCTTAGTGGCCATGGTGCCATTATGTGTACATACACATAGACTCTCACATTGTCTTTTTAACTTGTGGCTTTCACTTGCGTGCAGCTCAAATAGCGCTGACGGGAGTCCTCATTAGGCTGGGCTGTGGACTGACGGGTGAGTTTGGCTCTGATAACTGGTGTCTTTCAAGCGGTGTGCGTGTACAGAGGGTAGACACAATAACATAAACACCCACACTGTATAATACAATGATGAATAATATATTTGCTCAGCTTATAATATTCTGTTTTTGTTAAGACAGAGGGTGAGAGAGGTGATGTTTTTTAGTATTTTCTGAAGCCTTATTTTGTGTATTTGTAAAGAGTGAAATGCAATTCAACCAGCAACACAAACTTTGCTCTCACAAATTTGAGTGTTAATCTACACCTCTCTGACATAAACAAATAACATTATAGACTTTAAACATTTATGGCATGTTTTTTTCTAATAGCTTTGCTCTATATTTAAGGCTCATCATTCAATAGTATTACTGAGAAATATGCACATTCCTCAGGAGTGGATAGGTTTAACCTGATTTTCACATGTATTTTAGGTCTTCCACCAATAAAGTTGGGTTTTTCCCCTCACCAGAGTTACAGTAATGAAAGATCACCTTGCAATGTTGACAGCTGAGAAAATATTTCCGGTAAAAGTGAAAAGGAAAATGAGCAGAAAATACCAACGAGCATCTGATTAAGTCCCTTAAATATAACTACAGAGTTTTTGACCAACAAATAGGGTCCTTTAAAATCTTCAGATTTGAATGAAATATTTTGTGTTATGTATTTATCACTTAAAACAATAAATTTGATGTTATTGAGCCATATGGCATTGGACATGTTTTAATGTCACTGTATTAACCTGAGAATGAAACTGAGACTCCATACTTAAAAATATGCAGAAACATTATTCTTAGATGTGTACATACAGTATATAACAATTGCTATGTAGAAATACAGTGCATATATACATCCATGCATATATCTCAATGAACACAACCACTTTCTATGAATAGCTTTATCAAGTGTGTCTGTTTCTCTGCCAGAATGTGCCGTCTCTGCTGTTTTTAAAGTGTGTATGAGTGTGGATTTTGTCTGTATGAATGTGTGCTTGAAACAGCAGCAGGCAGCTCTGTCAGGGGAAAAGGCAAACTTCAATGAGAATGAATGCAATATGTGAATTCAGGTGTCTCATTGATCCATCAGGGCCTCAGAGCCTATTCAGCATCTCAATTTACCCACCTCTCCTCACAAGACCACTGAGATCACTGTCAGCCCCTCCTGTCTTATTCACTCTCTTCTACTTTTCTGCTCCTGGGCTTTCAATCGCTCTGTGGATCCTCACTCTCATTCACCCATTTGCTGGGTTTGAGTGTCCACAAAAAACAACTCTACTGTGAATAAAGCTGCCACTACCCATCAAACAAGTGAAAGCTATTAAACATTATTTTCTTTTTATTATTTAGTTTGGGAACGTCAACTGGATAAGATGCCGATGTACTGCCTGCAACCACCAATTGACGCACTTGCAGATCTGGAGAGTCAACAAGCAGCTGTGGATCACTCGTGAGTAGAGGTCTTCTCCTGCCTGTACTTTCACCCCTGATCTGTGTGTGTGTGTGTGTGTGTGTGTGTTTATGCACTAGCCACAAGCAGGAAGTACATTTGCATACACTGCCCTGTACTGTAGGTCAATAACACTCTCCTCCATGTTTATTAAACACAGATTTATTATCTGCTTGCTTGAGGTTTTGTGTGTGTACATTTTTTTTGTTTAAATGTATTTGCTCTCAATACATGACACAAGTATGCAGTGTTGACTGATATTTTTACTTAGACAAGGACAGAATGAGTCTTGTAAACATATTTAGTGTGCACAGCACTTTGTGTAACTATGCAAACTAAGCATTTGCTATCTTCACTGATTTGTAAAACATTTAATTTTCTTAATTTTTATCTAATCAATCTATATTTAGAAAAGAGACATAAGGCTAAGGTGCAATGAATCCAGTTTCATGGGTAAGTTTAGGACATTTCTTATATTAAGGCGATTCATGCTTCAGTCACTATAGTTCACTAAGAATAGTTCAACCAACAATGACTACAGTCTTTGGATTGGCATCACGTATACATGATTGATCAACTGTGGGGTAAAGGAAGTGAGACTGTTCACTTCAGCAGCCTGTATGTGACAGACGGCACCAGACATGAGCGCAGTGTGCAGTGCAGTGCGTGGGTAACAGTCGTGTCTCGAAGTGAGTGTGTTATTGACAGCTGTCACCTTCTCCATGAGCTGGCGAAGCTGCCTGCTGCGTGGGTCGCGGTTACACATGTTCTGGGCTGGTGCGACCACAGTACAGATACACTTCCCATCTGCGTCCTGTGCCGAGCTGTAAATCTGCCAGCCCTCTTCTGGGCTTGGGTACAGAGCCTGCAGAAACATAAAGATATATATATATATATAATATATATTAGACACAGTGAAGAAACTGGTTGCTTCTGTCTGCTGTTGTTTATCTGTTGCTACCAAGCAGGCGTTTCAAAATGCGTGAGGGCAGACAAGATAGTTTATTCTGCCAGCATGTATCAACAGTAATCTGAAAAATGTTCTACCCTTCTAAAACATTTCTAAACTAATACATTTCTCTAATACTTGAAAGTGTTTCAGAAAGTTTTTGGAGGAAAAAAGACACCACATCGTGATTAGTTGTGCCCATTCTGTCACCATAAGTTAGCTGCAGAGTCATAATTTCTCTATGGCAATCTGTTTTTCTCTTGCAACCCTGTAAAAAGTTATTCTTCCCCAAAGGCAATTAATGGCAATTGATCCCTCAAAATACTCAAGATCACTTGCAGTCTAATTTTAGTATTAACTGGAGAGCAACAGAGAGGGAGAAAGCGAAGCCAGAGATTTACAGAGGTGGTGTGCACAGCAGTAAAGACGTGATAAAACAGAGAGCGAGGATATACCAGTCAGATAGAAGATAGAAGAGAGGGAGAAAATAAGCAGAAATGGGTGCAGATTAAGATAAGACAAATACATTGGTGAAAAATACACAAAGGGATGAAAAACACAACAACACAACAGAGATAGAGTAAGATCTTGATGGAGGAGGAAGAAAGACAAAGACAAATAGGAGGAAAGTGGGTATTTCAAAGAAAATAGGAAAAAGGAAGGGATCAGGCCCGGCTGTGTGAAAGCAGAGCATCTAATAAGTTTGGACATAGAGAGGAAATGGAGCTGTTCAGGATCAATAATGCAGGCCATTACCAGTGGAGGAGGGGTGAGGCTGGAAGGGTGGACGTCTCTCTCTCTCTCTCTCTCTCTGACTAATCCAATCAAAAGTAGTGCTGTGCACTTGCAAGCACATGCACATGTACACACAGTTATACGCAGAGGCCTGGCCAGGACAATCCATTCATTCACACTACATCTACACACACTCAGCATATAAAGCAAAATGTAATGAGAAAAGGACCAGCCATTTTAGTGATGAAATTAAAGACCCATCCACATAAGTGGAAGAAAAAGGCAGGAAATAAAATCTTGTGGCTCTGCTCTCCTGCTTTCCTCCGAGCACTGTTGTGCTGTGCTCTCGTCTCTTTGGGTCGGGGGATCAGATTAAAATGTCTTGGGGGACAGGGGGACTGTGTGATTGGAGTGTAAAGTAGCAACCACCCTGCGAGCCAATGTGCTCACTGTCACATCTTGTCACTCCTGCAAAGCCCTGGCCCCCCCCCCCCCTTTTCTTTCCCTCTCTGACTGCCTTTCCCTCTTCCTCCCTCACACTCTCAGAATGAGTGAATTTTAAATCACTTACTCCAAATGAATTGTAGCAAACTATGCTATACACTAGCTATGTGAGCTATACTTGCTAGGCTGTAATGTCAAGCATAACTATGACAAACATGTCATTCTTTTAATATTTGAGTTGTTTCATTCAAGGTATATTAAGCAGACTCATACACTTTCAAAGTGAATACATCTACATTTAATTAAACTAAGTCAGGAGTAATATTCTGTTCTCATTTTCTATTCATACAGAATTATATACATACATTAGTAAAATTTCAGTATGACTGAATGTCTGCTATGCACATGAATGACTCACAGTGGAACTTATTGGCTCTCTGGATAAATTATTCTTCCATTATTCTTAATATATTGATGCCTATTTGGAAGACGGTGTGCAGTTAGTCCCTGCAGTGACTTGCACAGTTTTCAGTCAGCACATTTCTTATCATTACCCTTCCTTCTTTGAAGCAACCCAGCATCAGAAGGCTGTGTGTTAGGTGGAGAGACGACAGAGGTCTGCAGAGGCCAGTGTTGGAGTTAAGACAAGACCAAGGAGGCCGTCTCCACAGCAGAAGCTCTTCCAATTTCTTTCAACCGCATCTGACTGTCTATTTCATTCTACCATTGCCTGAGGGGAATTTTTTTCCCTCTGTCTGCTTCCCTGCCTGCATCTCACTCAGTGTCAGGACTTTGGATTTATTATAACGTGTGTGTGTGTGTGTGAGAGTGCTTATGTGTTTAAAGTATTTCTGTGAGCATGCCTGTGTATCTGCTGATGTACATGCAAGAACAGCACATACAGTATATGTGTACAGTATTTACATGAATGCCAATGTACATGCATTTGAAACTGCAGCCACACTACATGATCTACCCCCAAGAGAGTTTGTTTGGAAATCCCTGTATAAGATTGTGGACCGCGAGGTCACAGCATGGCCGTTGCGTCTCGTCAGGTCTGTTAAGTTGAAATCATCTGGTTAAGTGTTGTGTTCCCGCCTTGTCATTTCCTGTTTTATTTTGTATTCACCTCTCCCTCTTGTTTCAGGTTCCTTAACTCTCTGTCCTCATGTGTTTTTCGATTTTCTTCACTTGCCCTGATTGTTTGCACCTGTGCCCCATTACCTTGTGTGTATATATTGTCTGCTCCCCGCCCCCCGTCTTCTGCCAGTCCGGCACGTTTTGTCAATGAACATGCCAGCTATTCCTTGTGCAAAGAGAATCATCCAGTGTATTTTTAAATGGATCCACTATTTCTAGTGTGATTTTGAGTTTCAAAAACTACGAAGAAAGAGATTCTAAGTTTTGACCTTTTTGGATACCACAGCAGAGTCCTGCTCTAGTCCTGTGATCCAGTCCTTGACAATGGCACACCAGCTTCTCATTACAGTTGATATCCTGCGGTGTTAACAGGTGGAGGTTAGCTCGCTTCAAACAGTAGAACCCACTTAAAGTTACTCACTCTGAGGGTATGTGCAGCCTATTGCCTAAGATAAAATTACCTCATATCTATACACGTGGGGGTTTTCTGCCTACGCACCAGATATTCACTTTTGGCGACTGGATGCAGAAGTGCGCATCAATATTTCATACTGCTATCAACCTGAAAAGGAGCCACAAGCTTTTTTACGATATACATTGTGGGCAGTAATATGCAATCATTCAAATTTCAACAAAGTAATATTGGAGGTATGTCAACTCCATTATCATAATACTTTCTTCATCATCCATGTTGAAACTCATGCTGTGCTCCTCATCTGCTTTTTCAAGCCAGGGAGTTTTCACAGCAACAGATCCTCTCCCCTCTTCATTAATGTTTCATAAATGCTAGGCTGAAATTAAGAGCTTATTTGAATGAGTTCCAATTTCATTACCACCCACCTATCCATTCTGCACTAACTTCCCCATTCTCATCACAGTGGCAGTTTAGAGAGCAGGAGGGAAGAGGTAATTCTTAAATGCAAATGTGCTTTATCCTTATATGCTTTGTGCCTGAGCCGTTGCGAAGCGATCTACATATCAGCACTCATAAGCAACAGATCTCTCTGGGTGCAGGTAGTACGCATGAATATGTTTTGGAACATTGGCTTATTTATGTAAATATGATTAAGTCTCCTCTCTGCAGCGAAGAGT
The DNA here is from genome assembly GCA_036024295.1 of Nannoperca obscura. Lineage (NCBI taxonomy): Eukaryota > Metazoa > Chordata > Actinopteri > Centrarchiformes > Percichthyidae > Nannoperca > Nannoperca obscura. The sequence goes on from JAVQJL010035182.1 coordinate 19,527, forward strand.
GGGTCATTGACATGGGTTCATTTAACATAGTGCTCACACCATGCAGCCTATCAGATATCTCATTAGTGCGGGAAAAACAACTTCCTCAATATCTAATGTTATACAGAATTATATTCAGTGTATGCAGAGTGAAATGAATGAATAATGTTTGCATACTGTAGGCAGGTCAGGCCTCAGAGTCTTAACGATTGAGTAGTGATGACAACATAACCTGCGCTATCATCCTCACGCTATCAGTGGCGGCTAGCAGGGAGCACTTCAGGTCTGGGGGATAATCCTCTCCTCCCAGACACAGACGGTGGTTTCAGGAGAGAGGAGGCATTCAGTTCACTGTCCCAGAAATTCATCCATTAGATGTGAAGGATGAAATAGAATATGTAAGTGCCAGATTTGAAGCTGTCACAGTCATGGCTGCCATGCAGAAGCCCATTAGGGAAAAAGACAGAAGCAATAAAAACAACAGGAAACCGCAGAGGGCAAGAGAGATAAAAAATCAATAAAAAATCAATTGGGCTTTCTTCCTAAAGTAAAAATTAGCTAGCTTGTCCCTTTTGCACCACCCCAGGGTTCCCTCTGTTCCCGTGACATCATATCCGACAGCCTAGACCTACAAGTCCCACCATCAACTGCTGGCTTCCAACCACAACTTCCAATCCTCCCAGTAGAAAACGGATTAAAGTGGGAGTTACTGATGCACTGGTGAGCAGAAAAGGAAGAATTGTGGTTTGAGAAAGGCTGACAGGGAAGAGAGATGGCTCTAATTTCCTCTAGCTTAGTTCAAATGCTGCCCAGTTACAATGCTGAATGACAACTTCAGTAAAATCCCTGCTGAGAGAGAGGAAGAGGAGATGAGATGAGAAGGTGTGGTCATTACTAAGCTATAAAGTTGTAGCCAAATGCTATTCCAGCATCTCACTCTTGTCTCCTGTATTCTGCAGACAGAAGATATCAGATTCAGATCAGATATGTGTAGTTTAGGAGTAACCACTATGAAACCATAGTGCTTTCAGAACCCTTGTGTTAATGATTAACAAAGTTCACAAGGATTATCCAATTAGACATTCAAGCTGGTGGTATCACTATCGAAAGTTGCAGGATGGACTTCCTCTGGCGTTTCATTAGACCAACCCTGGAACTGGCTGCTGTAGCCACAGCTAAATGAGATCATAAATCTACCGCTTCCTACTTTATGAGCATGACGGGAAGTCTATTATAACTTTCATAAGCAGCAGGCAGAAGGGGCAAACAGGCAGGAGCAGGCCTGAGATATGGGAGAGAGCTGACCCCGCTACACTGTGAACTGAGCTTGCCATCACATCTGAGAAACTGCAAAAGACGGATAGTATAAGAACAGGAGGAGATAAAGTTCTATAGAGAGAGGGGGAAAAAAGGAATATTTTGAAAATATGGGTGGCGTCAAGGTGAGATAGTCTGAGAGTAAGGATAAAGTAAGAGGTGCTACCGATGTAATCTCTCTCTTTCTTCCATTTCCATCCTACAATGCCAACTTTATTCATCAAAGTTCCCCCAGCAGAATTATGTTTTATGCCAGTAATTAACTTCTCTCAATGCTTGTGCTCAGCAAAGTAGAAACATCTGTCCCTGCTACACACAGCTGAGTTCTATCTATGCTATGGCCAAACAATCAGATCAAATTTTTCAAATTTGCTGGGTATTGCTGTAATTGAGATCACACAAAATAAACATGAAAATGCACCACGCCAGCACTGAACAATCAGTCAATCCTCAATGCACAGGCCAGCTGCTGGCCTTTAAAATAAAACTCAATGAAGACTCTTAGTGAAGTCCCTGGTCTCTCCTGCTCCCAAGGAAAACCGATTACCACAATCAGCGCAGCATGGTTGCCAGTCAATAATATGACTCATAAACGCATCATGCCCGTCTCCCTGCTGCCTTTTTCCCCCTCCCTGCTGCCTCTCACTCTCTCCCACTCCATCACTCCCATGACTGCCACCCCTCCTTTGTGGCGTCCTGCTCACTTTCCATCTGCAGCTCACTCGTTCCAATCCGGATCACACTTGAATGACAGTGGGGGTGGGCAGATGTGTCATAAATGTTCTGAAGTGGGGGGGCTCAGCTCTTGTAAAAGGGGGATAAAATGACACTCGGCAATGCTCAGCACTTACAAGCGAGCAGCTACAACTTAATACTTCTTAGAGCAGGCTGCTAGCGCCAGGTGCCCTGGTGAAAAGCATTTGGCATCTACTCAGCTGTTAGACGGGTACAAGATAGTTCTATCATGGCTGGTGCTAAATAGAGGAGGGAGACGTGAGTGGCAGGGTAGTGTGAGAAAACACTGTATAAACTGTTAGAACACAGTCCGTGCTTCACTGGAAGAAAATATGGATTGCAGAAGTGTGTCAATAGTGAGATCATGAAATTGCTTTTGAAGGGCAAAGCAATGATTCAGGCTTAAGTTCAGTTGGTTGGAAATTACACTCATATTGGCAAATGAACCATGTCAAAAGCCTGATTACCAGCCCAATAGAGTCTGGGATCAATACTGCTTTGTACACAGGCTATCACATAATTAGTTAATGTATCCAAACAATTTAAAATGATATTACAAAAGTGGCGTTCACTGAGATTCTGGCTCTGCACACCACTTCACATTGACTAGGCAGTTGAGGACACCTGTCATGGTCTGAACTCAAATATAAATGTTGGTTGAAAGCACGATAAACATAAAAGCAAAGTGCTCAAATAAAAATCTGCAACAGTGTTTAATCTTTAATCCATAGCCAAGAATCAATGTTTACGATCTGCTTTATTGGATTGCACAGTGGATGTGATAAAGTTTAAAGTCCCGCACCCTCACAGACAGAGACTGGGTGACCCCAATCAGATTCTGAGCCGTGGCTCTTTGTATGCTGCCATTTGTTGTTCCATGCTCTCTTTTGATGCTGAGAATATTTTCTTCACTCATCTGTCTCCCATCTTTCTTATTTTAGATATCAAAGGGAGAGTCAGCGCACACACACACTAACACACACACACACACACACACACGTACACACTACAATTCTCCCTTTCCATGCAATATTATGGGTATTATTACAGTATGTAAAGGTTTATATTTTTTCTATTTTGCTTTTATTTAATCTTTTTTATTTTTCTGTATATGTATATATTGCTCTTGTTGGCACCCTCGCACCAAAACAAGTTCCTCGTATGTGAATACATACTTGGCAATAAACCGAATTCTGATTCTGATTCTGATAAACTATAATGTCTCAGTAATTCTAGACTTAAACATTGCCTCCACTGAACATGCTATCAAGACTGAGAGAATCACACAGTGGGCAGTGGTTTAAGTGGAAGCAGAAATTATTACTTTAACTTGTATATATTAACATTTTGCAAAACAAATAGTGCCACTATTGAACCTGTGTCCAAGATTTTAGGTTTTCCCTTTGACTTTGATTTTAGCTTTGAAAATTATGTTAAAATATCATACATGATTGCTTCTTCCCCTTAAGGAATATTTCTGAAATCCGTCCCTGCCTACCACCCTATCGCCCTGTCACACTGAGATAATTATTCATACTCTTGTAATGGCTTACTTAGACAACTTATCGGTGCGAGACTGTGTGAAATGTGTTCAACTGAACTCAGCTGGAAGTTTAGTGACTAACAGGTCCAAATATACTCTTCGTTATTCACCTGTGCTGACTTACTGACGTTACTTGCTTATCCGTTTTAGAATCGATTTCAACTAAAACTAAATAACCAAGTGCAAAATGACAAAATGACAAATTTACTTCTATTTATAGATTAATAATGAATTTCTTGTAGTTCGATTTATAAGGAAGATTTTGTATGTTCACAGCCTGGCAGGTCTACAGCTTATTTTGACTTAACCACACTGTATAGCCACACCAATGTAAGGTTAGAGTTCCAGGGTCTCTTCTGTTCATTAAGGAACATGGTTTTGCACTACCCAGATGTGTACAAGCATCCAGGCAGTGTTGTGCTCAGTGCCGTCGCAGAAAGGCCCATATAGACTCAGTCAGCTGTGTTCTTGGATCAGCTGGTTAGAAGACAGACACAGAAAGCAAGTGAAGCAGACTTTGAAAATAGCTCTGAGCTGGAAGAATATGGGACGCAGCATGCATGGGTGCCAGGGCAAGGAGCAGCCATGCAATGGCCACTGGCACTATAGCACCACGGTGTCACAAGACCGTAGCTAGATTGTCTTTGATTAGAGCTCTAAACATTATGTGAGTCATGACTGCTTCTAAGATCATCACAGGCAAATGTCTCATCCATAGTGATGGGACTCTGAGGCGAGGTTTTACATTAAAGTTTTATTCTCTGCCATTGTTTATGAGGAGAGATTATTCCCGTCTCCAAGCGAAGACATTTCCCGTCACAACAGACTGTTATACTGTAATAATCCCTGGCACTATCAAACTGGCTCATCAGTTTTGATGAAACTTTGATGAAATGAACTTCAATTACTGCATTGTTTTCCTCCATTTGTTGTGAATGAGGGTTGTCTGAAAGAAAATGTCCACTAATAACTTTGTTTAATATTCTGTTGTATCCTTTTAAAATGCAAATGATAAGGCTTCTAGTCACGAGTCTTGATTAAAATGAGTTTACTGAAAAGAAACCTGGCAACATTTTTTATTCCCCTTGACCCTGAGCAGGATAAGCAGGACTAGAAAATAAATGGATGGCTTACCCAGACCATACCCCACAGGGAAAGGTGGGTGTTCAATAGGATTATAGAGTTTAGTGTTGTAAATAATTCAAACATGCTTTATACTTTGACATACAGAGATTAGATTATGATTTGACTTCAAAATTACTTGCTGAGATTTTTTACATGTTGTAGGATTGATTAAGAAAAAATGTTTTGAGCAAAATGCATTCACCTAGGTGCTTGACATTTGCACAAAGGTAAAAACGTGCTGAGATTCCTTTTTCTCCAAAGAAAACATTTCAACCCCACAACTCACTGCAACATTAAGGAGACATAAAGTGGCAGATTGATGTTTTAACAAACCATTATAAATTATAAAACTCTTCTTCAAACAGATGGACCTTCACCCCTGAGACCAGATTGCCTAAACATACGTACTCAGAGTACATATTTTAACAAACAAACATACACACATACACATGCAGGCACGCGCGTACACATGCACACACACATATCCAGATGGTCACAGATCTCTTGGGACGTTCTATTTTATTTAATCATTTCAACAGACCAAAGCATTTGCTTAATGGGTAAGGTGCCATAAAAACACACTCAGGATAGAAGCAAAGCCAATCGTTAACCGCTGATGAACCAGAAAATGTCTAATTCATTCCTCTGCTTGATATTTATTATTGTCTGTCACAAGTCACAGATACAGACAGACACACCGTTATATTTGTATGTGTCTGTGTGTATTAAACGGAAGAAAGGCTTCTGTGTAAAGGAAATTTAAATATACCACGTTAACAACAAACTGAACCCAAAATGCTTTTTTGTTACAAAACACCTCCGATGCCCTTTCTATACATGAGGCCAGAGTGTTTTATTCGAGGAGAGGAGGATGGAGAGGATTCAGAGACATGCGGAGCGAGGGAGAAATGAGACATTCTCCAAACTGTAACGTTATCGTAGCCTCCCCATCTTCCCCATCACCTCTGAATCTGAACACCATCCTTCCCACCCTGGAGGTGACTGACAGATGGGATCAGCTTGAACATCACTCAGAACAGCTCTCTACCTCCCGTCACCCCGGCCAAAACATATGATTTACCACAGTCGTCAACACTGCATCTGCCGCCTCTCACCATCACTCACAGTCACAAACCCACCATTCAGCATCATTATACTTAATGCGGCTCACATGCCAGCATGTGCATCGTTCACATTTGGTTGAAACATTGCTCTCACATGCATGTCCACCTCATAATCTCCCTATTATTAGTACAACATAACCCTTGAGACAGTCACTCGCAGTCCCACTCCAATCTGTACACCTCTCTCTGAAACCACTCTGCTGTTCCTGTAGTTAAAGATATAAACACACACTAAATCTCTTTCATCTGTCATTCTCTCTTCCTTTTTTAAATTCACAACGAGAGCATGAATGATCAAATACAGTGCACACACACTTGCAACAAAGCAAAGGAAGTCATACGCACACTGACAATCCTCTCCGAGGTGCCCCCTCTAGAGATGGTGGTCCCGTTGAGTCCCACCAGAGAGGGCAGAGTCTGAGACATCCAGTTGGTCACCATGGCCATAGTGCTGAGCACCGCCCCGATCTTTAACATGGGGACGCTCATGTTTGCTTCCTGTGGGGCCCTGGCGCAAATGGCCCTACAGCCAGCCCTACCCTGCCCTGCCCTGGACCGCGGCTCCAGTCAACCCCTCTCTGCTCCAGACAGCCTAGGCAGGAAACCAGCCAATCAGCTTTTGCCTCAGCCCGAGCAGCAGCAGAGCCCCCAGAGCTGGTGAAAGCACAGTTACCAGAGACACTGCTGGCTCAGTCAAAGGGACAGCCAGAGACCGGTTAAAGGAGAGCAGCTCACATCCAACAGCATCACGCTGGAATCTTCCCTCTCAGAGTGACTGCCTCAGCCTCACCCCCTCCCTCTCTCTCTCACTCACTCACTTTCTCTCTCTCTCTCTCTCCCTTCCTCACTCTCCCTTTGTCTCTCCCTTTTCTCTCTCTCTCCCTCTCCCTTTCCCTCTCTTCCTCAAGATGCAGAGCTGCGCATTGGCTGCCTCCCTGTGTCATCCCCTCCCAATCAGCCTCTGCTCTGTTCTTGCCAGCCCTATTTTGCATGCATGTGTCTATTCTTTTCCTTTCCTCTCTGTTTCTCTGACATTTGGCTGTTCTTTTATGACTCACATCTTGGTGTGTGTGTGTGCACACACATTTCTGAGGCATGTAGATTAGAGAGAGACGGATTTCAGAGGGTTGATCTGTGCTCTATGTAATGTGACATGTGTGTGCCCAGGGCATCCTAGGCACAGTAGACTGTCCTGCTTCCTCGTAACACTTTTTGCATGACGGGGTGCCGAGGATATAGATTTAACCACCTGCCCATGAGGGGAGACATGGACAGATGGTTTAGCAAGATATTATTGTGGGAGAGATCCAGATGCTCCTTCCACCGGCTGCTTCTGACAGCTTATCTGTCATCCTGCTTCATGACATATCCTAAATCAGGCTGTAGCTTGCACTTTTACGGTACCTTACCACTCCACTCTGCCTGAGGCATAACCATATCATTCAGTTACAATGTCTTCTTGACACTCACTGCATAAAATGTTGCTGATGCTCTAAAAGTAGTGCATGAGTGCAAATTTCGAAGAAGACTGAATTGACATAAATTATGGAATCGTGGTTTGTAGTAGATTAAAGCTATCAATACACTTTTGAATGTAAAACTGAGAAATAAATCTTGGATTTGTCCTTACCTGGCTCCTATAGCATGCTTTCCTTGTAAAAGGGGGATTACATGTTATCTTTCTTCTGGTATATTTTTACCATTGTTTTATTTCTATAATCCAAATAGCTTTCAGCACAATCACAGCAGGTAAGCTATTATCAGATATCATACCAATCACCATCACCATTTCACCTCGGGGACTATGCTTCAAGTCCAGTTTGAGCTTATTTCAGGACAGACTTCAGACGTGTTTTGAAGTTTAGATCGGCCCTTTGGTTGTGGGTTATGCATTTAGTCTCCAAATCACAGCTGTCTGAATTTGCTACTCACCTCTACACCAATGGGCCAGATGGAATTGGAGGGTGTTTCAAATTCCTCCTTGGAGCTACTCCTTTTCCAGCAAAATATGGGCCACTGGTAGTGTCATGTCACGCCCTAAACAGCCATGCATAATTATGACAGAATGGCCTACTCAGACAGTCATCTCCATTTCTTGCCTGCTTCCTGGTCTGCTGACTTATTCATTTTGTCAGCCATGGATGGGCTCCCCTCCCCATCCACTCGCATTGGGTGAGTGATATGGGCTCCTCTGGGTGGGGTGTACTGTGAAGTGATATGAGAAGAGACAGCTTTCTGAGCCCCATCCAAAAAATGTCAACCCTCCTCAGCTCACCTGCTGGCTCCCACATCAGTCTCGCCTGTGTTGCTGCCTCTATTTTTGCAGCAAGACTGTCCCCGTGTGGTTACCAATGGAACTGCACCAAAAAAGCTGTTTCACACACAGCAAGAGACTTAAAAAAAAACAAAAACCTGATTACCTGATGCTTTGGCAATATGGTCTTTGCTACACCAAAATACAGCACACACACAAACACACCAATATCATCAACACATTAACACACCTTCACATACTAAACTTCAACATACACTTCCACAGTCTCACATATGTGTATTTCATTTGTTTTGCTATTTTTCAGATTTTTATGAATTGTAAGTTTTTTTTATTGTTGTTGTTGTTATTATTGTTTTAACATAATTATCACCTGACATTTTGGCAATATTGTTGTTGTTACATTCATGGCAATTAAGCAAATGGAATTTAATTGAGTAAGCCAATGTCTGTTGTTATTGTTGTGCAACACTGAAGTTGGTGACTTAGTTGTCACTGTGTGTCAGGGAGATGTAAGGGGGCATGTGGCAGCACGGTTACAGTCACCCTGTTCCATGTCTAACAGAGGTTTTAGTGAGGGAAAAAAAAAAGGTTTTATGCAAAATAGTACATGCACACAAACAGACTGCTGCTGGTTTCCTAGAAGGTTATGCAAATGTCCAGGGGCATGCTGGAAATAGACTTGTGCTAAGTGAATGTATCAGGGATGTCATCTAATAAAATATGACATGTTATTCATTATTTATAGTTGATCTCTCATATAGGCTGCTTTAAGTCACCAGCTAAACAACTATATCAAATCAATCAATATAATGTGCGAGTACATATTTATAATGAAATTATATTTATATATTGAAATGAAGTGGTGTTTAGATAAAGTTTTTGCTTACAAGCTTTGTCTGGGTGTTTTGTAATATGCCATGCTATATATTTCCTTTAATGTACCAGCCAAAGAGAATGCAGTAATCGTCATATTCACAGGGTGGCAGCAAAGATTTAAACATGGATGTAGACGTCCTTTACCCTTGTATCTGTACTTAACCACGCTCCTGTTCACTCTTCAAAGCCCCACTGCCTTCAAAAAACCTGGTCCCGAAGTTAGAGAACGCATTTAAGTTGGTGCTTATTGATGCACCATATTGGATATTTAAAGATACTGCTGTTGCCACTGTGTAAAAAGTAAGCTGGATGATTCACTGCGATTAGAACAAGAAATCCATGGCTACAGCACTTTTATTTCTTACATTTTCCTCCAGTGGCTCAATTTGTACAGTTTGACTGCTGAATATGTCCTTAATAATGCTTTATGCAATACTGAGGTGACACAATAAATGCAAAGATAGTAAGCACACACACACACACACACACACACACACACACATTGCTCTACACTTGTGAGGACCATATTTGACATTATGAATTCTTTAGCCCCCCACTGCCATAACTTCTATCATCTGAACTACAGGCAACCCTTACCTTAACGTCAACTTTAAACCTATTCTTAACCCTAACAAAGTACCAAGGACAATTTTATAATGGAGGACAAGCCAGAATGTCCTAATTTTTCAAAACTATCACAAAAAAATATAATACATTCTATGGGTGACAATGGGTGACAAGGTTGTGTGTGTAACTCTTTTTATGTTTTGCTTTCTAATGGTTACATAATTATTTTCTGATATCAAAATAACCCAGACTTTGTTGTGATCATTAAATAAACACAATTCTGTTATAATAATTATCAACATAGACATAAAGCAGTGTTACTTAAAGGGACTCTGGTCAAGCATAGAAATTGAAATACAGTGACTTGATTAAATATAAGGAAAATTGTATTTCTTGAGATGATCGATTATGGACACATCAAAACAAAACCTTTATGTCAAGTATTAGACTGTATTAATTCCCCCCAGCCCTCTTTATTGTCTCTTTTGTTGAGCTTGCATTCTAATTGTAGCAGTGTACACAACTCTATTCTCTATCAGGGTTGTTCCAGTGACAAAATACTGTGTGCATGATGCACCAGCTGGATGTACAATAACTGAAGCCGTAAGTCAGCTATCAGAAACTCCCACATCATGTCTTCTCTCAGAGGTTTTCACCTTTGCCCCCACTTTTTCTATGTCAAGGCATCTTTTAATCAGACACCACTGTTACTAACTTATGTATTTTCTCTAGCTGTGTAGAGTGGAATGAAGCAGAACTCTTTACAACTTACGATTCCTCTCACAATGTACGGGTCAGATGCCATCTTTTGTAAAGTGATGGACCAAATAAAGCATGGGAATAATGAGTGTGATGAGGACAATCTGCCATACCTCACAGAATTCCATGCTCTGCCAATCACCTGTCTAATCTCAAAGTCTGTTGGCAGAACAAGCTTTCATTAAATATTAGCTAGAGAGGAAGGCAGCCATTTAACCTGTATTCATTTAATCCTTTTTGATTAATTTTCATAGCCATTCCTCATAATTTTCACTCTAATAATTGACCAGCCTCATTTCTGCTGCTACTCTGCTGTGTCATTATCTCCAATTCTCTGTCGCTCTCTTTTGTTCTCCTTCTCCGTGAATTTTATTTAGCCTTTAACTCCTCTCACTCTCTCCGTTGTCTCTCTTGGCCCCTCTGGCAATGAGAAAAAATGGCATCATAACGCGTTTCTCCTTTACCCTGCATGTGTCTCAGCCTCTGCTATTTCTGTCCTGAGCTCATATACTTTCACTGGTGATCTTAGCTGTCTTGTCACATGCTTGGACTTGCACCACTGTTGAATACTGTGGAACATCTGCATGCAATGCACACATGTTGTGTCTCCACATAGACATGCCAACATGGCCTTGTGCTTTATCATAAACATCTAAAAAAATCCACTCTGCTCTTAGCCTGTGGGGGTGTTCTATAAAGGGCAATTTTAATCAGTTCAACAAATGCCCACCAACTGCAGAAATGGCGGCATTTGTGCACACCCATGGATGGCAGTAGAGCGCTAAAAAAGCCCCCGGGGTCATAGGCACAAGCTCTGGGTGAGATAATAATACTGGGGAGCAGAAAGCAGCAAACACTACCCACATTCTCACTGAGCACAAACACACAGCCAGCCACAGATTCACAGCTGAAATACAGGACCAAATTACACCTCAGCTAATTACACAGACCTCCTTCATAATGATGCAGAGTTGTTATGATTGAGGCAGCGAGGTCGCACACAAACCGAGCCCCCGCCTGAGCTCTGAAAGATGCTGGAGTCATCTGGGTCTAAGAATACTGGCTATTTTTCTGAGTCATAATTCATTAATTAGATGATGGACATGGAGGCCCACTGCCTTCTAAATATATCAAGATCAAAATCAGCCTAAACAAAGCGTGACCTCATTACCATGGCAACTATTTAAATGGCATAAAAGGCTGTACCTCAGGGTTCAGGCAGGCAGATAGTGGTGTGCTTTCAACGTGGAGTGTTTAATCTATTAACGGCTCCTGTGGGCCTTTGATTAAGAAAACTCATCTGGGTTTTTACATTTTATAGTAGCGACTGAGACCACAGGAGGACTATAGAGCACACATGCATCACCCCTGCATGCATAAACTACAGAGAGCACTTCCTATTGAGTGTTCAATAATTCAAGCAGAGAGCATTCACCACAAATGAAGCAGGACCTCTGTCCCACAGAGGCAATTGAATCATGACATGATACAGTTTTGGAAATTGCATAAAGACCTTACATGAGAATCGATAACCTTGCATTTTCAGCTTGCATCAGCTCGGTTTTAGGCACTATAATCTCCTAAAGACAATAACTAACTTTCTGTGGTGTGTGTTTTTATGTGCATTCATTTTAACCTTATGTGTTAAAATGTGTCCATTTTTGTATGTATCTATTTACATATGCAAGCATAGTTTTGTTTGTGTATGTCAGTGCTTCTCCATATTTATGTCCACTTGCATGAGCTACACTTTCTCTCCACTGAGCTGTGAAATGTCTACTCTAATGGTGGTTGCCACAGTGCTGTGTGAGAGACCCAGTTGAGCTTTGACATGCATGTAATATACAGTATCTCGGTCACTATTGTATGAAACAAAAGTACGGAACAAAACAGCACCACCGCCGGAGGCTCAGCCCAATTCTGCATACATATAATAATCATTGTTAACAGGTGAGAATCTGTCCTTCCAGTGGGAACGTGTGAGAAAGAATATCAATACAGTAAGTGTGTCAGCCTGGCTGTATCGATTGTAACCACCTACAATACCCTGCGGTGAGTCCATCCATTGTCTTTACAGAATAGCCGTAGAGTCCATCTAATCAACCAGCACTGAAGACGAGATGCATTCGTAATATATTAGGAAAAAGACGGCAAGTCTGAGACCAAGACTCTTAACCTTCTGTTATGCTGTGAGTACCTGTAAAGTGAAATTGCTTTTAAAATAGTATAAACAATATAATATTTGATCAAGTATGGGTATTCTTTATCTGCTTGTAATCAATTTTGTAATCATCCTCAGATTGAGTGAAATATTCAAACCCAAGACAACATTTCTTTATATTACCACAAGGTGGAAGATTCAAGATGTCTTTGCAATAATATTCTATGCGTTTCCCTAAAATCGAGCAGCCACTCAATCTGCCTTTTCAATGACCCACCGGAGGGATGGATGCAGTTGAAGAGGCTAAATTGCAAAAATATTTACATTGCCATGTTTGCTTGCTCAAAGAAAATTGGAGAAATCCTAGTGTACTTGGTCTTAGACGCTTCACGAATATATTGATGATGGAACATGCGTTCAAATTCTATTCATAGAAGGATTGATTGCTCCTGCTGATTGCTCCCTTGATTACAACTTAACAGCTCATGGGGTCTTATACATTATTATTTGTAGGGTATTTGGTATGAATGAATGGTATATGGTTGAATATCAGATAGCTCAATCAGGGACATGCAGGGTGCCACATGTTTCTTGAGGCTTGCTAAAGAAAAGGTTTGATCAAAGCAATAGACGAGAACTACATGCAGCAATCAGCTGCCATGCATTCTGCAGCACAGCATGGCTCTATCCACTGTTCTGCACCTACTCATGCCAACAGCACCAGCTGAATACGACTCAGTGCAGCACTTCCTGTGGTAAATGTGCCCAGCTGAATTGCCCACACACACGGAGGCACTCACACATACTCGCATGCATACAGATACGCACTCACACACACACACACACACACACACACACACACACACACACACACACACAATTACTATGATCATTTCCTGGCTCCATGGCCTGATTACCAATATCCCAACAAAACCCACCCTTTTCTCGATCCAATAGCAGAAAGCCACATCCTGACCTTTTCTCCTACCCAGCTAATCAAACATTCTCTGTGTTGCGTAGGGAAAGCTATTCCTGTAAATAGAGTAATTACTGACAGCAAATCTGTCTTCAGCCCAGCAGAAAGGTAGCTGAGGCTCAAAGAAAGCTTGCTAATTGAGACTGCCCCCTATCGCTGCTCGCCTCTTCACAACGCCCTTCACTGAACTTGTGGCGTTGGCTTCGTCACTATCACCCAGAATAATTGAGTTTTTTTTCATCCAGATGGTAACTTGTCTTCTGCAGAGTGCTGGGAACCTAATTTCCTTCAAATAGCAGCTCAGTTTTAGACAGCTGATAAAACACATCTTTTTTGGCATGTTAATATTTACAAATCTGAATTACGCGTCTACATAGAATATTTCTGTTGCTGCTGAGAGCATATTTAAATATCTTTCTGCACTGCCGGAGTTGAGTGCCATTCCATTGTCTTATTACTGTACTGGTAAAGTGCTTTGTTTCATCATGATGTATTCATCTATAGCTGCAGAAGAGCCGAGAGCTGATCTTAGATGCCTTGTTAGATGACTAAAGAGACAAGCAGTGGACAGAGTGTCTGCGTTTTCTCATTCGCTCTCTGTCTGAGTCATTGTTTACAAATATCACCCAGTCACAGAGTGAAGGTATCACCGTGATTAGTTAATCACTGTGGTAGGTTACACAAGAGGAGGATAAGCCAAGGGGTAACAAGAGAGAGACAAAAAGAGCCTGTGATGTTTAGAAGAGGCACAGAGAGAGAGAGAGAGAGAGCCGGCGAGAGAAACCCAGAAAAGGATGGGCTATGCATTTGAAACTCCCTGAGGTGATGAATTTACATCTTGTCTGTTTTCTGCCACGTCTGCAGGAGCAAAACTAACAGGACCAGAGAGGAGTGATGAGAACCTGCCAATTACAGTCTGGTTGTCTGAGAGTTTGTAGCAGCCAATTGTGGAGAAAAAATAAATAAATAAACATCCTAATGCTCCACGCTCAACATGGTCCGCAGCAAACAATGACCAGAACCCATTAGCTATAACTGTATATTAGTAATGGAGGGACAGAACCAGCCTGCAGTCTTGTGTCCAGCTTCTTTGCCAGAGCTCACACTGAAGCCTCCATTTGTATCCTCTGTCTTCAGGTCATTAATGCTCAGAGAAGCTGTAACATTTAATTAGGGCCACATTATTAGTACAACAGGCACAGTGTGCAGTGGAGAGAAATCCCAAAACAGCCCCTAACTGAATATTACATTTACAGCCACATGGAGTTATGGGCAAAAATGGTTAGGAGAAACTTGTAGATAAACAAATTAGCTTGTCACTGTGTGTTTTATGGAGTACTCTTTGCTGATGGAAAGAGTAGAAAGAATTATTAGTTTAAATAAACAGTCTTGTGTTAGCCTGTGTTCCTTGAACCTTCCTCTAACTCCCTGCTGATGATTGCAGCCATATAATCTGCAAAGTCTCAGCTGCATTGTCAAAATGAGGAGCCACCGATCCGTTCAGTGATTAAACAAACAAACAAACAGACAGGAAAATATTAACAAACTGGAGAAAATGAGTATACAGAGCACAAATGAGATGGCTGTATGTTGAATAATAAAGGGGTAATATTCTGTGGAGTTAGCCAAGTGTGAGATGAGAAGTATCATGGGTGGGAAGGTGTTGGTGGGAGGAAGGAAGAGAGGTAGGCTGTAATGGTGAAGTGTGGCTATTGAGGCTGCTTCACCACAGGGGGTGGCGTTGGATCATCAGGCTAGATCTCTCAGCAACAGATGCAATGTTCAGCAGGTACAAGACAATAAATTGTATTGTGAATTTAGTGACATGTCCTGCATTACTATCTCAACTCAGCTATCCTCCCAAAAAAGTGAATTATATTGTGGGAGGTGTGTGTGTGTGTGTGTGTTTGGGAATATGTTAGTTATGTGTGTGCTAATCACAGAGGATGTGTGGATTTCTATAAACAGTACGTCTGTGTCTGGATTCCAGTTGATGCAGGATGTTGTGCAGTGTGCTCTTCACTCTGAGCACGACGCAGATCTGTGGTGCTTAATGATGATATTTGCGAGTGCAGCCTGGGAAATACGATATCAGAAAGGCCATCCCTTGCATTAATATTCCATGCAGCACAAGGAGGGAATGGGAGATGATTTTTTCCCTTAAGGAGGCACTTCCTTTGCTAATCGTTAACATAAATATTTTCATTTGCTGTCTTTAAGACATGGTGGTCTGCGACTCCACTGCTCATTCCTCCTGGGACATATCATTGTTGACTATTGCCTGATTATTGCCTCGGGTAAAATGGGCAAGAATGCACTCAAAACAAGATCCAGCCTTAAAGCACGGGGGATTAGAATGACAGAAATACCCTTTTTATTATGATTTTGAGAGGGGTAACACATTTTGGGGAACTTTCTGAAACCCAGATTAAATCACTAATTTAAATGTTAATGACATGGCAAGGGCCCACCTCTGCACAACAACTGTGTTCGTGCTAATTTGAAATTTGAAAAGCAATGGCTTGTGTATAAGGATGACTCTATACTCTTGTCCCTTGCAGTCCATAATAATCTGACAATCTTTAAATGTCCTTGTTGATGTTCATTTAGTGGCATTTTAGTGAATAAACAGATTATACCCACACACAGTGCAAATGCTCTCTAAAGAATCTTACATTATGCACAAGTTGAAGTCCGTTTCAGTTCAGTTTTGTTCAGGGCTGTTTGGATGAGATAAACACAGATTTAAGCATGGCAGCTGCAGATATCGATCTAGAACATACAAAGTAAAAAAAAAATGTGCCTGACAAGTGAGAAGTACTCTTCTCTGAAGAACCCTGCACCAGCTCACTTCATGCTGTTACTTTCACTGAGAAGAGATGAGAGCTGGGCCTGAGAGGGCCAGTAGCCTGAGGCACTAAGGCTTAAAGAGGAGACCTCTCCTGAATACCTATTCATCACATCACCATTAGTGTGGTAGAAGCACTCACTTCTCCTGCTCAAAAATATAACTAGGATTACTGCATTCGATCCTATAGCATAGTCTGACATGATAGGACAATCACTGCTGCCTCATATACAGCTGAGCTGAGACTTCAAACTGCTTGCTTTTCTGAAGACGTATATATTTTTCTGCATTCACACAAATTCAACAGTAGATAAGCAAGTACAGGCTCTAATCATCATGAGAGCAGGTTTTTATCAGAGCATGACGTATTTTTTTTCTTCCCCTCCTACAGAAATGCCACTCCACATAATTTTCTTCTCTCTTCTTGTCTGTCAACACTTCATCCGTTCTTCCCGTTGCTTCCGGTGTGTCTCTCTTGCCAGAGCGGCAGGACGCACAAGCCATTGTTTTGTCATGGTCACGGCCATATTGATTAAGTGATGTAGAGCTAATTAAAGACAATCTGCAAGGAGTGTCAGTGCCAGTGAGGTGAATAAAATCATGGTGACAGTGCGATAGGCCTCTAATTATTATTCTCCTTTTGGTTAGGATGCGACAGATAATAACCCTGCAGGCACAGTCGACAGGCACAGTCGGAAGGCACTCTGTCTATTTCTCCCTCTATCCCTGCCCGCAATCTCCAATTTCATTTCCAGCAACTCCACTCTGTCTTTTCCTTATTCTCTTTCTCTATCTCTCTCTCCTTCACTTCCCAGCCATGCTGCCCTGCTCAGCTACTCCACTGGGCACTAATTCAAACCCAGTTCACATTCTCTCACTTTGTACTCCGACACTGCTCACCAGCCCTGATCACCACAGCATCTTCAGTTCACAGCAACTGGCTGTGTGTGCTTGTGGGGTGGTAAATGAATGCATGGTGGTATGTATAACATATACTAGTGTCTATTTGCGAGGCACATTAAGCATTTTTTTTATACATTACAACACTTCTTGTAGTTCTACCCAACACATACCCATTGCCAAAAGTATTACTATAGATGCAAGAGGGGCATAGAATAAATTTTGTTCTTTGTGTGTCTGAGGGTGCAGATTACTGGAAAGAGAAGGTAAAAAATGTTCACACACTGTGAACTCAGAGCAAGCTCAAAGCCATTGTTTCAATAGGGTGTTTTGTTTGAGTACTTAGTAAATTATCAAAAGGGCACAATGGGCAATGGATTCACAGTACTGCTAGATTCTAAAAAGAAGTTCCTTTCACATAATATGCTAATCTGAATCTGAAAAATGAATGCAAAAGTCAGCGAGTTACATTATTTTCCTTCACTTCTGTTTAATCCATCAAAGGAATTTTTTTTCAATACATGTCATCAATGTTGCAGATATCCTTCCATTTTAATGTTTCTGTAATATGATACACACTGAGTTCCCAATTAGCAGGATACCAGTGTATGACAGCCTCTAGTTGGGACTCTTGCTTCCAGATGTTGTGTTCTCATCCAGTATTACCCACTACTGTGTCTCTGTGTTTTGTGGACTTGGAGAAGTCCCAGGGGTTTAGAATCAGGCAGCATAATGTAATGTAAGCTGGTGTTCCTTCCACTGGAGCATCTTGTTATCTCCCCTCTCCTACATGTAGTGTCTCTATCAAAGGACCTTTCTACCCTGCTCACCGTGGGGCTGTAGAGAGCAGCTCTGCCAGTCTGCTTGATATGCAGCAGTGTCTGGTGGCTGCTGGGCTCCCACGCCTCCCTGACTGGAGCCTTTAAGCCTTGGCGCAGTCAGAGAGAGAGCCTCCCTCATCAATGGCCCTACTGAGTGGCTGTGACAGTGCCACGTGGAAAACACATCGATTAAATGGTTCCTCCTGCCACCCGCTTCTGCTGCACCGCATAGCTCTCACCCTTCATTCCCCAAAATGAAAGCCCTGCAATTGAGTTAGCTTTCAACATGGGAGGCAATACTGTCACACTCACACACGGTGGCGAGAAGAGTGTTCTCTGGAATAAAGGTAGGAGGGTCCATGTGAAATAGGGAGAGGGAGACAAAGAAGAGAGAGGTAGTAAGAGAGAAAGAGGCGTAGTACAGTCTGAGGAGTTCAACCAAGATATACTCTACTAAACTACTTTTTTTTAATCACCACTCATTCAATTTCAATTGCTGCTACAGCTCGCAACTCCATAACATGAATGTGAGCCGTGTGTAATTAACTAGGGCTTTCAAAGAGAAAACTATGCTGGGCAAAATATCTGACATAAAAACCAAACCTTGTTTAAAGAAACAAGATTTCCTCGGGGGTGTGGTATGTTGTCCAGCCATGTGATCGAGCAGGTGGAGGCAGAATCTATGTCTGGTGTTTGCGAATGCATAACACTCTCTGATATGGGATGTGTGTCTTCTGATAAAAGCAAGTAGATGTGAAGAGCACCGTTCAAGTAGCAGCTTGCCCAATCTGCTCAGTCTTATGAAAGCTTTTGTATCAGAGCGGGAAGAGGAGCTCTAGGCGCAACAGCCATATTTATATTCCAATCTTCTACACAGAAACCCACATTGCCAGGCTCATAAAAGATTCATCGAGCAGGGGAAAGCAAGGTCGTACAGAAAACTGGTCAGGAGGTGCCTACTGCAATGCAAAAAAGAGCAGATGGACGCAAAAAAAAATAAATATTTGGTTGAGTCCCATGGTGGCAGTTACTACGGTAACATGTTGTTACCCTTATTACTGGTGACAGTGTGTCCAGCAATGACCAGATGATCAAGCATGTCTATGCTCTAATTGGCATCTGTCACTCATACTATAACCTATGACAGGCTTAACAGCCTCAGCCATGTATGTTGGTATTGATTCAATGCGTTGTCTGGCTCCTTGTCTGTTGTGGAGCCCACTGCTGACATGTTTGTGAACTAGAGAGCAAAGGGGAGGGAGAACGGGAGACAAAGACAATGTGTGTGTGCAAGAGAGACTGAGTGTGCGCGTGCATGTGTGTGCCTGTTCTGGGTGTTGTCAGAGAAATGTCACTCTTGCTTAGAGTCACAGACATAAACCTCTGGGAGTCCTGCACCCTCCAGCACACTCACGCAGAAGGAAATAGAGAAAGTGGGGGAGAGAATGCGATATAGGGATGATATTCATCCCACCAGTCGAGCTGATGCTTCCATACACTTATACATTATATGAGCACGCTGAATATTTTGAGAAATGATTTGTGCATCAGTTAGGCATTGTGAAATTGTCTGGAAGATAGAATTAGGATCAAAAAGGGACACTACAGGACACATCTACTTTCTTTCCTCCTCCATGTATAAAAAGTAATCAGTCCCTGAGTGAACAGCTGGCTGCTGGTTAGCTGCCAGGTTAACCATGCCTGTATAAATGAGAAAGCTCTAACAACTGTGTTTAGTACTCAGTCCCAAAAGACCTTTCTAATGACGATTATGAGCTGCCCTGGAGTCAGCCAGCTCAGTCAATGGGATTGCTAATGGTCATTTTAGGATTGCAGGCCGCTGGGTTTGCAGCAAGATAGAAAACGGTAACAGAGGTCATTTAGAGCCCACACAACCCTTGAGCATAAGTAGTGGTCAGTCTGTGGCTCTGAATGAGTAATTGGTCACTGAAAACATGGACTAAATATCAAGGTTACCAGACTTAGTATCTGACTTTGACCATAACAGTTTGAAGCGAGAGTTTCCCCTGGTGACTGAAATATCTGGAAAAGACTTAAATTCCCAGGGTTTCAACTACAAATGTCCCATGTGGATTGTGTTTAAATATTTCCACCTACAGTATGATTTCAAAGCTTAAAAAATCAGAAAACAAACATCAAGCAAGGGATCTGGTTTCTTTTGTAGCTCTCTCCTGTGTCAGTCAGTAGGGAGTGAGGGACATTGTGACATTTAGTATTTTATGCTAGAAAGGGCTGCTATGAAAATCTGACTGTGGCATAGAATACCAGTAAAATGTTATATATTAAAGACTTTTGTTTTTAAATATACTGTATGGAGTTAGGATCACCCCTCCACATGAAGGTCATGTTTGTTTTCATATCTACATATACTGTACGTAAAAGGGCATTTCAGCTATAAAGGTAAGGCCATGCTGTCACACCCTCTTTACCTCAGGGGGCCAACCATGACAGGAACACAGTGTTAGTCTGAGAGTCAGGACACTGACCCCACACGCATCTGTACCCGGCGTTCCATCTGTGAACCAATTACCACGCAGACTGCTGCCTGCCTTCGTGCCTCATCGAAGGCACCGCAGCAGTAAAATCAGTCACCCATTTCACCCTGGGCCGCACCGCAAAAAAGCTCACTGCCTCATCACACGCTAATATCACCCCTGTGTGAGTCATGAACAGACAACATTTAGACAACTGACCCAGAAACAGGTACATCACCATCAAAAACAAACCACTCAAAGACACACAATCCTTCCTGTCCATTAACAAACACACATGCTAACCACCCTTTTCTTTATCTACCACATGCACACACACTGTACTTGTGAGAAAACAGTATTGACTATTACTCCAAACCATAAACTTCATGTTTCATTGTTATCCTAACTTTAAACTAGTCAACATCAACTAGTCCACACAACATCAGATTATTTGTCCCTACAACCACACAAACAAACACACACATATACACACGCCTCTGATGATGAAGCAGCAGGCCACATGAAAGCACATCAAACATTAGGATGAGAGAGTGAACAGCGGACAGTACAAAGGCTCAATAGCTCTCTGTGCTCAAGCCCCCTTTCTTAAGCAGAATTTCTTTTATGAAACAAATCTCTTTACAGTTGTAAGATTCTGACTCACACAATGTGGTATCATTATTGTGCGCTGATCCAAGCTCTGCTCTAATCAGTCATGACACAAGCACATACTATTCAATCTCTTGAAGCCGCACTGAATCAAACATAATGCAACCTCATTATCGGAGGCTGATTGTGAAGCAGCACCTTTGTATATTAATGGGGAGTGCATGAAGGTGGACTCATAAATTATGTGGGTTATCTTATTTAACAGAGCAAGAAACGCATGAATATTACACTAAGCTTACATAGTATTAACTCAAATATTAATATAATTACATGAGAAAATGAATGCGATGCAAACTACGTGCAAAATGTGTAATGTTCTTGTATGAGATTTGTGTTGCAGCTTGACCTTCCATGGGCTTTAGTAACTGAGATAAGCATCGGACCTGTAAGGTGATTTTAACAGTTGAGAGTGTGTCTTTGTCTCTCACTGGCAGATTTACACCCTTCCTCCTGCAGCTTTTCATTTGTTTAATTCCCTAGGTGGAGGTTAGGCTGCTGCTTGGCAGAGCACACTCTTTCCAGCCTGCTACCTTGTGTCCTTCCTCCTGGGAAACATATACTTGCATCTCTGTTCCTCTTTGACTGTCATTCAGCTGCACCGTCTCATTACTCAATATCGGTGAAAGCTTTGGACAGGTAGGCTCACAGATTACAATGACAGAGGGGAAAAAATTAAACATATTTCTTTTTACAAGATTTCACAAGCTTCAATGTTTTGGTGAGATTGCTGTGTAATAGGCTTTTGGCATGGAGACATGGACAGAGATGTACCACAAGTGGCTTGATTATACTCATGTCTGTGGGAGGGCTTTTATTGTGATCATGCTGCTTTGCTCTCATTGGACTGGCACCAGGAAAAGAGATTTTTGGCCAAACTGCCAGGTTGGAGGACTGTTTAAAGCTATCTGGAATGGACAATAGCCAGCCCAGCTGTTTGTCCTGCCTGACTCTGATTGAGCTGAGGTCTGTCCTTGTTGTCCTCACATGTAGTCACTAGCATTACATCAGCTGCATTAACTGCTTTGCATCACTTTGTATGTTGCATCAGACCTAATATGTATGGTTTATCTTCTTAGTATAGCGTTATCATAGCAACCAATTTATTTGCATCAATAAAACATCTTAATTTAATGACACTTATATTACAGCACTAAAGTACTGTATAATCAGCGCAATGTAAATAAACTAAATGCATGTGCCAAATGATGTTTTAAACAACGTGATTTACAAGTGCTCGTTCCTTGTCCAGTACCTTTCAGCTATACATCGACCCCAGCTGTGTAAGTTCCTGGTGCAATCATCACACCAATCGAGAATGAGGAAACACAACTTAACAAGATCCTAGATGGTAGTCTGTTGAAACTGATTGTTTGTGGTGATCCCTGGCGAGAGAAAGGATTGAGTAAATTACAGAAAAATCTAGCCAATTGCTTACACAGAGTTTTGTCTCCCTGTTTGAGAATGACAAGCAATTAGGTTTTCTCCCCCACTGCACTCTGTGTTTGAACAGACAAACACCAAAGCAAGTGTTCATTTCACTCTCCATCACTCTCAACCGTGCTAGTGTTGGGAGTCTTTGAGGCCAGACATCTTAAACCAATAACTGTATTCCCCTTGCACTCTCTTGCTCCACTGGGACCACAACAAAAGATATATTGCCTCCAAACCTGAATGTGAATCTTTTAAGTACATGAAACAATCTTTATGCTTAACTTAAGCAGACACTGAGCAGCTACAGAAAACTAAACAAGGACATCTTTTCTACCCTTGAAAAATACTACCTCACCTCTCAGGCACCAGCAAGCCTTTAAAATCAGTTTGATGGTTGCACAGGGATATTAGTGGAACACACAACTTTGTGATCTGCAGACAATCTTTTAAATAGATACCCATTTGAGAATGTGACTGATTATTCAAAGTCTTTGTTTTCAACAAACAAGTTATATTTATTCATGACAGGGCAACTGTCACCAACCAATTGAAAGTTACCTCATTAGTGATAAAAGGGATGTTTCCCTAACACCGAATTTTCTTGTGGTCTTTATTTGTCTTTATTTAAGATGTCTGATCATCACATAGGTCACATGGATTTAATCATCCAGATTTAAGTCCTAGATCATATATAACAAATGGAGCATCTTTTATTTCCAAGATAAATTAGGTTGTGCATCAGAATTTCTGCAGTTGCACTAAATTTACATTTTGAGCAATAAATACTGTACTATCTATTAAAATTAACCAGACTAATGAAAAGATGCTGAGTTTCACAGAAAATGCATTACAATCCACATTATGCCAACATACTATCATTTCTAACTCCTGACTGATGACAGTCATTACGTGTAGTTTTTTTTCACACAATATTTTGTATATTCGGAAACTCTTTTCCAGAAGGAAAAACATGAAATAAGGTTTAGACCTTGCAGAATGAATGTTATCGCAAATTCTTCTGAATGTCTGGTGCTTTTAGAGGACCTGAGCTGCCTTGGGTTAATTCGGAATAATCCTTTATATTTACATTGTTTTGAAAAGGATTTGTTCATGTTTTCAGGCTTAGATCTGCTGCAATACATCTCTTTCACTACCCTGTTAAAGTGGAAGCCAACAAAGTACAACAAAAGTGCAGTATACTGTACAGTATATGGGTGAATCGTACATGCATTACTTAGAAATGCACACGACCACACACACATACATACATACATACACACACACACACACACACACACACACACACACACACACACACACACACATCACTTGTGTCAGTGTGTCCTGTCATGCATGACTTGATGTGCACATCATAGCAAGACATCTGTGCCAAGGTCAAGCAGGTGCCCATCTATATCAGTAACACAAAGGACCCCTGGGCTTTATGGGTACTTAACAAACACATGCTGTGAACGAACAAGTGCATCTGTCTCATTAAAGCCCTCTAAATATTTCATACAGGCCTTTGCTGAGACTGTGACTGAAAATATGTGGATGTCTCAACTGCTCTGGTAGGGAACGTTACCCTCATTGCAGTAGATATGCAAGAAGTCATTAATTCTTTATGTTTGCCATGCAGTCTTAGAGAGACGGGTGACATCTTTTTTTCTTTCAAACTTTTAAATATTTCATGTAAACACTTACAACAAATTGTCTCCCAAGGGTCAATTACAGAATGAACCCACTGAAGAAAGGGTTGAAATATGATAGTAAGTCATCAGCCACATTTTCAGTGTCACATTCCCAAGTGTTTAACAGTGACATTTATTCCTCTTCATTTACTGAAGTATATTGATAGTGCTGTGTCGATGTTCGTAAGACAAAGAAGTTGTCTAATTCACAATTTTAGAGTAAAAAATTTAATGATTGTATTAGAATCGTTTTTTTTTATTCCACTTGTTAATTTTTTTATTAAGCATCAGGGAACTTAACTAATTCAAAGGAGGTTGAACAAGCATATCAACACATCTCCATGGTTTAGTTTTGTGGTAGGCATGCGGCTCGGAATGTGTCCAGTGTGATTGTTAAATTAGAGCCCTGGAAATTTATCCACCTTGTGTGATACCACTCAGTATGGAATTCATTAGTTTTTCTCTAATACCATCTGTGCTGTACATATTACACTTTGTACCTGACACACAGGTGTGCAATGCAGCCTGTTCATCAGTGTACCTCCTGTAGACTGAAAACATACTGTAACTTCTACTTCTGTTAAAGGTCAACTGCAGTGTCCACCTGCCCTGTAGACACGACATATAAAACACTAATGTATTCCTCAGTTTGCAGCAGTGGGTCACCTCTTGTTGGAATATATTAAAATACAGATGTTAATCATAGGCAGTGGTCATGCGTGGTATGAAAAGTCTACCAACCACTAAACATATTAGCTGTAACAAATTGCATTGTTTAGGGCCCTTTGAGATCTGGAAGTCTTCATCCACAAAGGAATCATCCCAAAAATTCTCTACAATATAAGTGGGTCTCTGTTGCTCATGAGTTCACCCCCTATCCCACTCACGTTATTTTTTTTTATCTCTAATCTCACTTTAATATATTGCTGTTGCATTTGTTTAGTACCCTTCCAGATTGTATTTTTAGTGTTATTTAATGTGAGGCCCTGCGATCTGTCAAGTGGTGATACTCACCGCCAACGTACCAGGAGCCGCTGTCTGTGGCGCTAAATTGACTCAGACTGTTGTTTTTAACCGAAGGCGCCACACGACGCTGTCCGTAGTCCTGAATATATTTCCGCAAAGAACTAAAACGTGCGAAACGGCGCTGTCCAACATACAGATTATTGGCTGTTGTACGCACTCCTAAATAACAGGCACATTGTAGGCACACTTTCTCAGCAGACCTTATACTTTCAAAGCTGCTCGACGCTGCATTTCTGCTGACCAGACGAACCCCTACAAGTTCAAACGCTCCTGCCTTGACTGAAAGCTTTTCTGGGTCAAATAATTTACCGTCCTTCACTCCAATTTACAACTGTCACATCAAAGCTCGTCACTTTTAGCGAGGGGACGCGGCTTTTCTCGCGTGTCATGCACCACAGCACGCCACGCACTCAGACTCGCGTCGTCACACGTCTCCTGAATCTACAACCGTTTGTTGGCGCTGGTCTGATACACCAGGCTCCTAATTACGCGTGGCTTGTATTCACAGCCACAAATCACACGCAGACCCTGCAAACAGACTGTCAGCGTCGCCTTTCAGCTTAATCAGCGCAATCAGTTGTAGTGTTTCTCGGGGAGCACCTGGACCTCTCTGTTGGTGATGTAGAGGTAGATAGCAAGGTCTGTAAACAACGACCTCCAGGGCATCGAAGGTATCAGAGCCCCAAGAAATCAATTCTACTTTCCAGAGAAAACGTGACTTTATATTCTTACTTTTCCCAACAAGACAGTGTTCTTACCGTGTAACCAGTATTTATTCCACGCATAATTTATACTATAAATTACATCAAGATGTGTCTTTTAAAATGCGTAAGAGTTCAATTTCAGCAATAATCCGTCACCTGCAGCCCTGCTTATTGTCAGATCTTCCCTGAACTTTCTACCTACGCTACTTTACATATATACTCAAAGGAGATACCTTCAGAAATAGCTATTTACTGCTGCAACATGCATACAGTCTCCGCACTGACATAACATAATATTCCCTTCCTTTTTAACCGTGACACGGCTCTTACTAAGGCGTCGGTTCTTGCTCAAATCACCCATACGAATTCATACACAGGCGGTCAGCACTGCTTTTAAACTTTTGAACAATTCTCATTCATAGCGTGCAAGCGTTTGAGTCCTCACCTCACAGGGCATGACGGCTAACATCACAAGTAGGAACATGGCACTGAAGAGATGCATCCTTGTCGAAATGATAGCGTCCCAGCCGACAGCAGTTCCCGCAGCTCTCCCCCCGTTCTGGTCCCTTACTGGGGCGGTTTCTTGAGATACAGAGGGGTTCCTTTAATGCTGTGTCGGCTGCGCGCCACCAACCTCATCACCAGGACGCACGGCAGCCCTCTCTGGCTCGGTAAAGCGACCAGCCGCGTGTATTTTGTGTAGCATAGACTCTTTTGCGGGTGGCGAAAGCAAAAACTCCTATCTCCCAGCGTGGAAAACTCCTCCGATGCTGTAATCGGGCGAAGCGGACAGTTAGCGGTCCCCTCCGTCCTGCAAAAGATCTGCGACTGAGCGAGAAGAGCGGGGGAGAGTCGCAGAGGTTGGAAGGTGACTGCTGCGCTTGCAAGGTGCCGACGCTAGGAGCAGCACGTCTGTGTGCAAGGAGCCCAGTCAAAGAAGTACCACTCTTTGACGCAGCCAAGCTTGGCCGTGCGTGTGCGTGCGTGTGGGTATGGAAGAGAGAGGACGAGAGAGAGAGAGAGAGAGAGAGAGAGAGAGAGAGAGCCCTGCGTGCACTGACAATACTCTTGCTCCAGTGACTGACAGACATGCAACTAAGATGGATAGATGGACAGAGGGTAGCATGTCTTGCAGTGACAATGCCTTTTGCGCAAAATGTTTCCACTACATTGGCAGATACCTCAAGAAAGAGCTGACATTTTGCAATGTCTACCTGCTTATAAGCCCGATGGTGAAGGATGACTGTGTGCATTGTAAGCGATCCACATAGTGGCTATCAAATCTACATTATTACCATCAACTTAGCGCTGACGCATATCCAATTAGAAGATGCCAAAACAGAATGATTCTCCAAGGTTTAAAGATTTTTCTTCTGCCCGATTTACAAGAAAGATAATGAATGTCGTTATAACAGAGATAATTCAATTATGTATTAAGTTTTTTCCAGGCCAGGTGAGGTTGTGAATGGGTGTGCACACCACCTCTTCATAGTGCAGACCTGTGATTCCCCTGCTTTTTTTGACAGGCTGTGTGTGTAGCTTCTGGTGATCCTGGATTGAGTATGACAAATATAACAGCCTCTGCTGCCTATTCTACCCACATGGCTTAATAATAGTTTGGTTTAAAAACAGTTTTCAGAGAAGTGTCAAAAAAGCTGAAACAACAATGACGTGCGTTCAGTAAAAAAAAAAAGTAAAATTCACATTTTAAATTCAGAAAGATTAAGCGCCACACACACAGACAAAAGAACGTGCCACGTTTTGAACAAAAGGGACAGCTGGCACATAATACACATATTTTCATGATTGGATCTGCATGAATAAAATGTGTTCATTCACGGTTTTCACGGTTTTTTAAGAAAAACACTTTTTTCTTATATTGTAGCTATTTTACTGGTATGTTTCAAATTTCTTAATTTCTTAAAGTGGGATTAGTTCATGCACATTCAGAAAGGACTTTAGATAAGACAGTGTGTCTTCCAGCCCCTGCCCTTGTATGGTTCAGCAGAGGGTTGACTTTCTCCACCCCTGCTGCTGCCCTCAGTGGCATGGTGCACACCCCTCTATTTTCCCAGCAGGAAAAACCACAAGGAGGTGAAATGAGTAGCTCAGGGGGAACAAGGGAGGGGTGTTGTACGAGAAAGAAAAAAGGAAAGAAGAATGCAAGGATGCTTCCTTCCTGTGCTGTTGTTTTCACCACAGTTATTGTATTTTACTGTACCATCCTGGAACGTGCCTCTGCTCAGATATAAACAGTAGAGCATTAGGCTGAGAATAATAGAGAAGCCCAAGGCTGCCAGGATGAGTAAAAGTGATGTAAAAGTGAGTCATTGCATGGGGTCAGAGTGCCAGTGTGTTTAATGGTCATGCTGAGCAAAACACTGTACTAACAGACTCCTCCCTTCTCCTCCTCCAACTCCGTCCCCTGTTATGGTTTAGAGATGGGGCGTTGAGAGAGCTGGGGGATGTTTCTGAGGTAAATGCAAACAAAGCATAACCCATTTGTCAAAGATGCAGCATTTTTATCTTTTTATCCCAGAGTCATGCCAAGAAGGCCAAAAAAAGGTGAAAGTAGACCTTCAGGGCTATTGTGTGTCCTCTCAGGCAGACATTTTCTCCCTTTCTTGACATCACCTCACATGTGACTACACTGTTAGCCAGGTGGGGCACTAAAATCTCCAATGTTTTTTCTTTCTGTTGAGTAGACCTTTTCTGCCTCTTTGAAGTTATCTCGTCTGTCTCTTTCTCCTCATCTTCTCATGATTACCCCCAGTGTTGATATTAGTCATTCACTAAATGTTTGTTTGATTGCATTTAATGCTTCATGACTTAATCTGGGATTTCTCTCTTCGTTTTTCCCTGTGTGAGTGTGAAGTTAAAATATTTCAGGTGATGCAACCTATGTACTATTTTGAAGTGGCTTGAGGACCAAGTTCAACAACCACCAGCATGTCTGTGCTTCTGTGGGTGTGTGTGTGTGTGAATGAAATGTGGTGGAGCAGAGCTGGATAAATAAGAGGTTAGTGTTTTGTTCATGGTCATAATGAACACTAGACAGGTGGATTGGCCCAGTGAGTGACTGGATTGTAGATCATCGCACAGACAGTCTAATTGGATTTTGTGAAGCTGGAGAACATGAGATGCTCTATCCATCCATTGGCGTCAATCCTATAACAGAGATTGTGGTTGTTATTGATCTTCGTAATGTTACTCCTGCTGCCGGTGCTGCTGAGTTATTGTGCAATATGACTGAAATACCATATGCTTCCTGAAAGTATCCAGAATGTAGAATTTACATTAGGTAGTCCAATGGGCGCACAGGATAATGTTAAGCTGATGGAGCTCTCAGTCTTTGGCTTAAATATAATACTCACTGATTAATACACAAGCAATCTATCACACACAAACACTCATTACAACATCAACATGTGAATGAACACACAGATGGAGAAGTATTAACCCTGACAGTCCTGCATACATAATACAGATATCTAAGCAGAGAAAACGTCTTGTCTTGCAAATATTACAACAGCGTGCATCTTACATTTCACTGTCTGTTTCCTAATGAATGTCAACTTGCGCCTACGTAAACAGCATGAAACACCTCATTCAGCAATCCCAAAAGTGTGATGTCTTTCCACCTCACTAATGGAAATTGTAAATCTATCTATGTACATCAATTTTAAAAATACACTCAAAAGCTTGCTGAACATGGCCAATGTGGACCTCCATCCATGGCAGGATTTATCAAAAGCTATTATTCTTACAATTAAAATAAATGTCAATTTTAACAAGCGTCTGCTGTCCGACCAGTGTTAAGACAAAGACAGCTCACTAAATCTCCATCTCCCTTTTCATACAGATGATGGAAAGCAATGCATTTTCATTTAGACGCGTGAAATGATACAGAACAAGTTAGTGGTGGTGAGGCTCAACCAGCCATTGGGTCAGAAGGTTAAGAGTGCTCAGTTGCCATAGCAATGCTTGTCTGAGTGCCCAGATGAAAATGTGTGAAAACCTGAAGATGGAATTAAACATTGCTTTTCACACCCTCCCTTGGACTGTCTCACTTTACTACCTGCACGTAACCACTGCAACCAGGGCAAGGGCAACTTAGGTTCTACTGCGCCCCTGCTGTGCTTTATGTCTGCGCCTCGCCATAATTCAACAAACATCATCAATCATCATCTGAATGAACTGCACGGCGGTCTGCTCGTGTCACCGAATCAAAACAAAACAGCGGCGAAGCGCTACCCTCCACAGACTCACAGAAAAATGAAGAAATGAGGGGAGACACAGACTGGCAGATCCACAGAGATGGTCTGCCAAGAGGTCCATCTTTTAAGTGAAGCCACCTAGCACTCTCTCTCTCACACACTCTCTCACACACACACACACACACACACACACACACACACAATACCATTTGCCCATTGCTTCATATTGAACAATCCCTTTCTTCCCTTCTTCTTCTCCTCACGTGTCTCACTCTGTTTCCTTCCTCTGTCTATTTCTCCTAGAACGAGCAGCACTAAGATGCTCTTTGAGTTGTAGCCTGTATTTGTGTTTAATTGGATGAAAAGATGATGCATAATGTGAGAGAGAAGAAACATGAGGGAACCAAAGTCCATGTTGCCTGCGGCAATGGAAACCAGCAGCTATTTGTTGTTGACATTTTTCTCCACAGTTTTTTATGCTCCATTGAAACAGAGGCCGCTTCATGTTTTTTCATGCATTTAGGGCTTTTTTCCCCCTCCATTGCAGCCTGTCTATGGTGTAAAGTTCCCGAGCCTCACAAGATTTCACTCTCCACTGCCACACACTCAAGACTAAGTGTATGTGTCGGTAAGTACACACATTTGTGTGTGTGCAGCCTGTAGTGCCGTAGTGATCTCTGAAGTACTGAAGAAGGATAGCTTTGATGTAGGTCTGTCTAAAAAGAGTACAACCAGGTTATCTCCATTAGGGACATGGAGATAGAAGGTGTTCACTTCCATTTCAAATAACCTGCAGCGTGTCTACATTTCCGTCAATCTGGAGCTGGACCACTAATGATAATAATTGTCTGATTGTAATTCAGGAAACTTGTGCAAGTAAAGTTGTGATCCTGAAATTAACTTGAAAGAGAGAGCTGTAATCTGAGCTGTAATGTCCCTCTGACCAATACTAAGGAGGGCATGGAGGAAACGTAGTAAGAAGCTCCTCGGAGTGGTGAGCGCTTTGTGCTTATTCTTAAAGCAGCTGCAGCTAACACACCTCTTCCCTTCCCCTATAGTGCCCTTTGTTAACACTCATTTCTCCCGTTACGTTATCTCCCCAGTAGCCATTTGGACCCAATTCCCAGCATAATGTTCTCAAGTTAATATCTCCCAGCACATGTGCTCGTTCCTACCATGCTTTTATGGTACCAGATATATTTGAAAGATGAGTCCATGACAGAGACCGGGAGGGAGAGAGAAAGAGATAAAGAGTGAGACACTAGTAGGATAAAAGAATGGTTTTACATAATTAAGTAGATAGAAGTGATTACAGCAGCTTATCCACAGAGCACGAACTGCACACATTCAGCCTCATTATGAAGTTAAAGACTCCAAACTGTGGCTGATGGCTTAATTACAGTTCCACTGTGGAACAAATGCGTTACAGTGTGAATGACGGAATGATTACGGCAATTCACAAACCTTTTCCCGAACACACAAGCAGTCATTGGAGAAGGTGCTTCCTTTCTTTCCCCCCGTGTTTGTTTTGTCATTGTTTTTCTTTTCTCATCTCCATGCCCTTCTCTTCTGCCCCACTGCCTTCTCATTTGCCTCTGGATACTGCAGTGACCAATATTAAAGAATGAAAGGGAAAAAGGGACTCATATTTTTCCTTTTAAACTGCTTGTCTTTAACCTCGCTCTCCAAATCCTCACTAGGGCCTCCTAAAGTCCTCTGTATTGTTACTTATGTCGGGATTGGAGGCTGAAGTTGTCCCTCCAGCGTCCACACTGCTCTACCATGCTCCTCAGAGGCAGGCCAGCAGGCAGCAGTGTGGACTCAGCACTTCTCAAGAGTTAGTGTTTGAGGCCAGGCACAGGCACTTTTCTCCAGTCAGCTTCTGCATTATTGAAACAGGGGACTGCCTTAAACGTGAAACTGGACACAGCCGAGAGCCAACATGCAGATTTGATGAATCAATATATTGCAGTGGAACAGTGTGGATGGAAGGTAGGATTAGATCAGGTATGCCTCAAGCACTTATCTTTCAGTTGCACACTTATGTTGACACATACATACAGGAATTCGGTGACACATATATTGCATCTCACACCTATACACACACACACACACACACACACACACACACACCGGTGCTCCCTCCCCTGAAGGCCTTCATTAGATAAAAGGAAAACAGCTCTTTCCAGAGCTGCAGTGCAATTATTCAGTGTAGTCAAGCATGTCTCTGTGTGACAAAGCAAATTGCTTTTTTGGTTTGCTGTTCCTGATACAGATAGGGCTTTCAAAATCTGAGGGGAAGCCTCGCGCCACTGCTCCCGACGCTGCAAGAGATATCGGCAGTTATTTACCCCACTGTGTGTGCTTGTGTTTACAGATGACTTCACGCATGCCTGTTTGCTGCGTATTTGTGTGCAGATAGCAGCGTTTTGCGGAACATAGTGGTGTATGAGACAATCAATCAGGATTGTTCCTTATTGCATTTCAGTGAAATCTGGCTTGATTGATAGAGGTCTACTGTGGCATGGTGTGTTATGGTCCATGTAGAAAAACTTGATGTCATGTGCACTACTTACATAATTATCCTGAGCAGAGTGAAAACAGGCAGGCACCTGCTTGAATGATGCTGTTTTCTGCTGCACAGTTGAGGTGGCACCAAGCACCAGGCTTCCGTTAAGTACCTGTAATGTTTGCAGCTGTACGTCATTTTATTTCAGATGGTTTAATTTAAGAACTATAAGCC
Source organism: Nannoperca obscura (assembly GCA_036024295.1). Taxonomy (NCBI): domain Eukaryota; kingdom Metazoa; phylum Chordata; class Actinopteri; order Centrarchiformes; family Percichthyidae; genus Nannoperca; species Nannoperca obscura. Next base: position 52,509 of record JAVQJL010035182.1, read on the forward strand.
ATTTAATAAAAATATGACCAGTATGACAAGTTCAACTGTACGTGCCAAAATACTGTTCAGCTGAAGTCATCAAAATGTCACTCAGTGTTCCTTTTGGAGGTGTGTTTGGGCTTGAGACTGGGGATCCTTGTGGCTAAGGTTATAGGAGAGGCAATTTATATGAAAGTGGCCTGAGAAATACATGGTCACTTTCTCAGGTCTGTCAGATGATTATCCTTCCCTTCATGTTAGGGTGAGCGAGAGAGCTGTCCATGGCCACTGACTCCTTATTTATCTTATCCCTGCTCCCCCCAGTAGGGTCCCAATCAATATCCAGGGACTTGGAGCGAGAGAGGTAGACAGAGGACAAGTCATCTGGAGAGAGGTAGAGGGGGAGAGAGCAAGGACGGAGCAGAGCACAGAGATTTATTTGTCCTGCCTGTTGGTTTGTGGCCACACACAGGGAGACAAATGCTTATGGGGAGCTTCAGGAATCTCCTCTGTGATTATGGAGCACATAAATTGATTTTGTAATGATTTTCATCTCTGTACAATATTGACTAGCTGGATATTAGTCAGAGGTAATTTTTCTTTATGATGACACTCCCAGCTGATTGGAATTGTAAAACAGGGCAATGAAAGGTTGGCACTTATTGGGAAGCTTTATTTCTTATTTTGTTTTCCTAATGTTACTCGATGTGATGTTATTCGCCAACTTGACGCCTATATCATGCGTATCTGGGACTCTGCTGCTGAATGTGGATTGCATATGTGAGAGGGGGAAGAGCAGGTTTTAACTCCTTCTGGCTCAGAAGGAAATATTGATTGTCATCTGTTGTCCTACCACTAAGGGACCTGGGGAAAGCTTGAGGCAACACTACATGTCCAAACACCCAGGAATCTAGCTGCTGGCTAGTCTGTTGCCATAGAGACAGGTTGTTGTCATGCCGACAGGCTAGCCATGTAATGTGAAAAAACAAGGGATAAGGTGAGAGGATCAGACCACAGAGATGCTCACAACTTTGCTGTGGAGTGGTGGAGTGGCAGTTTCTTTGAAAATCAGTCACCTCTCAGGCTGTGAGTGCACAGTACTACGACATGGAGGGTTTGGAAGATGCATTGGTATTAACACATATTGAGTTGGCTCAGGATTAAAGGCACAAAGTGAGAGAGAGAGAGAGAGAGAGAGAGAGAGAGAGAGAGAGAGAGAGAGAGAGAGAGAGAGAGAGAGAGAGAGAGAGAGTCAGGGGCAGAGGTTGACACCGTAAAGGAAAGTAAGAGAAAGTAAGAGAAAGAGATTTGGCATGAAACTGGAGGTAGAAGAGAGGAATTTCATGCAGTGAGACAGAGCTTTTCCTGCTCCCCACAAGCAGTCTGAAGAACCCTGCATGGGCACTTCAAAAATACTCATGATTTATGCCTGTCAGTGCTGTCCACATGTGCCCGGAATATCTGATCAAGTCTACTGATGTAGCTCTGTGCCTGCTTGGGGAGGGATAGAGTAATGGAGGGAGGCGAGGAAAGAGGGAGTGAGAGAGGCCCATTAAAAGACGAAGCATGGAGAGTACAAGTAGAAAAGCAATGGATGGGAAGAAAGAAAGAAGAGCAACAGACAGCGAAAACAGGGATATTTGGGTATATGAACATAGACTGACAATTGAGTGAGAGATGCTATAAAAAAGAGGGTAAGAAATGGAGAGAGAGAGAGTGAATGAAGGGCAGATAAAGGAGGAGTGAGGCTGAGCGGTGTTGAGCCCTGTGGAAGCCACTGACCACTCTAATTATCCTCTATTTTCTTCAAACAAGGCTGAGGCATTGTGAGTCGGTCCCCTGGGACTGAACCCGCTCCTCATTTTCTCTGAGATTCAATTCCACTCCATCCTTCTCTGTCTTTTACATATAAAACACTTTCTTCAATTATTCCTCTGACGTTCATATCTGTATTATTTGACGCCTTTGCCTATTCAGAGTGACTGCTCATTTCGCCCCACTCTAGTGTGACTAGAATCAATCCCAGGCTCATTCCAAGATAGGCGGAGAGAGTGAGTGTGTGTGCACCCTATGTGTATAGTTGTTTGTTGAGTATGATTGAAGACAAGACACAGACTGAGATTGGAGAAAAAGAGAGACCAGCAGAGGGAGGGCGATATATAAGGAGTGTGCAAATGAGTGTGTGTGTGTGTGTGTAGGTGTGCATGCGAGAGTCAGGCCAGGGAAGTAAGGAGTGTGGGTTTGGTGTAATGAAGGTGTTTCCAGCTTATGCTTGCCCTGCTCTCTCCCTTGTGTAGGACAGCATGGTTTATTTGAGATCAAATGAGGCTACAATTACACGGTGGATGCCTTCTCTCTCAATCGATAACAAACAATAGGGGCATTCCATCAGAGGCTCGTAGAGGTGCTGCTGCTGCATGCGTTGCCATCTAAAGGGTACTGGCTCATTGTTACTTTGCTTTGAATCTCACAAGAAATGCGAGTCGGCTGAGAACGGTGAGAAAGGGATTTCCAAATGGATGCTCTCCGCCCAAGTAGACATTTAGCATTAAAGTGAAATTAGACTAAGCGGTCTTCATCACAATTCCTCTTCCAAGGAAGGTAGTTACTGGCTGCTCAAAAAGTCTAAAGAAGCCATATCATATGCAAATGAATGCATATGAATATTTTAGCTACATCTCACACTGTTGGGGACAGTAATATGCTGTGTGTAACAAGCATGAGCATGAGACATCTGCAGATTACTCAGTATTTGATTTGTATTGTATTTGTACTAATTTGTCACCAAATAGTTTGGGAGAAATTTTACCAACATTCTCTCCAATTATTAACAAGAATATCTCCATAAATACATTTGTAAATGTCATCATGGTATTGAGCAGAAAAGAAGTTAAATCTTTTGTGGAATCCTAAAATAATAAATCTTTATATTTAATTGAGTTAGTCAAAATCCTGTAAGCAGGCAAATTGGAGTAATATGACATTTTCCTCCATCAGAATGCAAAAGTTAAATAACATGATAGTAAATATACTGTCTGGCTGAGTTAAATTGACTGTATTTCTGTATTTATATTCTTTTCCCAGATAATCTGTGCTATCTTTGTACTGGAGCCTGTAACTGGTCTGAAATAGGCCTGTTTGCGTGTTGCCAACATGTCTATGACCTGCTGCTTACCTATTATTTCCTGCCTTTCTGTCTCAGCCCTTCAGGTTTGTTTGTTTGTTTTAACTGACTGACTGCCTGCTGACTTTAAAATGTCTCTTTTTTTATTATTGTTCTAAGTACACTGCCTGTTAAGCCTCCCTGCCAAGTCCTTTGTCAGCATTTGAGTGTAGTGCATGTCCTGTTGCCAGTCACTGTGACACATAGACGTCCAAATGAAAGAGCGCAACATGGGCATCCTATTGAAGGCCCCTTTTAGCCACTGTGAGATGTGATGCCAATAATCAGTGGCATTTAAGCCCTGAAAAAATATATGGGCCTCTTTCACTTAATTAATTTAATTTATTTGCACGTTTACTTTGGACCTTTGACTAAATTGATTTGGTTTTAAAAGTGAGGTGTTTGTCAGTGGTATTAGGAGCACCAGCAGTCCTTACAGGGAGTCTTTTGATTTAATATATACACTACCGTTCAAAAGTTTGGGGTCACCCAAACAATTTTGTGTTTTCCATGAAAAGTCACACTTATTCACCACCATACGTTGTGAAATGAATAGAAAATAGAGTCAA
>JAVQJL010035183.1:0-11973 GCA_036024295.1 Nannoperca obscura
GCCTACTTTTGTTTAAGTAATTATTGCACACTTTCTGTAAATCCTATAAACTTAATTTCACTTCTCAATTATCATTGTGTTTGTCTGTTATATGATATATTTAACTGAAATTGCTGATCTGAACAACTAATGATTTATTAAGGAAAATCTTGAAAGTGATCAGGGGTGCCAAAACTTTTGCATGACACTGTATGTGTATATAAAAATTGATTTCTGACAGAATTCCCCTGAGGTACAGCCATGCCGCTGTTCCTTGTTTCAGCAGCACGTGTTAGTTTTCATCTGACTTTTTATCTGTACAGAAAATATAATATAAAATTGAAAGAGTTTTTAATAGCCAAATCAGCCAGTGACTGAAATCACTGGTGCTTGGACAAAAACATTCATTTATTTAATATATTTGAAGAATTTGTATTTGGCAGAAGATATTCTCTACCTTTTGATAATTTTTCATTTTATTTTAAAATAGACACACATAATATTAGCTTTTCTTTCATTTTGCCTTCCCTACCTGGCTGACTGCCTCGTTTCCACTGGTTTTTGTCACAGCGTGCTTTGCTCAACACAGCGAAAAGCAACAGCACAGTGGTGCTGTTGTTACGTTGTGTTTGAAAGGGCCTTTAGGTTTAGGGCTTTTTGCATCTCCTGGTAATGTTATGTTTTCAAACCAACTAGCAATTCCTAGAGAGCGGTGAAAAAAACGTAATGTGCTGACTTGTAAAAACTGTCAAAAGAAAAACCTTATTCATATATGCCCTACTTGCTCCAGGATTAATGACCACAGCATGTCTGTGAAGAAGTGGCATGATCACTTCAATAAACTTCTGAAGAGAAACATGGTCAAATATTCACTTGCTTGTTCACCTTGGGTTGGCACCATATCCTGTGTGTTGATCATTGTTTACTGAATCTTATTATAATTTTCTTGGTATTTAATTTCCATCTCAAGCAATTCTCCTTGCTGTTTGAAATATGTGTCCTTGTTACTCTTGTGTTTAAGAGCACAACATGACTTGGTGTGGTTATTGTTTCCTTTTTACTTTTGGAACAATGTGTAAAACTCTATTTAAGGTTTAGGTAAGTATCGTATATTGGGCAAACCTCACGGTGAAAACAGGAAGGAAGTCCCTTGTTTTTTAAGTACGGATTAAACACAGCAGATATACCGTGTTGATTAGCCTCCTGAGACCCAGTTCATTGACTTATGTCCTCCACAGTGGACATTTTGTTCATAAAAGAAAATTGGTTGTTTTCCTCGGGTCCCAGGAGGTTAGTGAGCTTTAGAGGTGCTGGTAGGTGGATTTTTAGACATTTTTGCACAGGCTAGCTGTTTTCCCATCACCAGTCTTTGTGCTAAGCTAAGATGTCACTTTATGTTTAGTGTACAGATACACGAGTGGTATTAATCTTCTCACCCAACTCTCTGGAAGAAAGCACATCAAACTGTTCCTTTTATTAAGCAACCACCATAGAAGCATCCCTTGTTATATAGCTCTGGTGCACTCAGAGGTTGGCATTTCAGTTGTCATTGATTTGTTGTGTTCTCAACATAATTTGCTGCAGTTGCTACAGCAAAAGGACACATAATCCTAGCTATTTTTAAAGAGTAAATTAATACTGAATATGCCAAGACCCCAATCAGTCAGGAGGAGCAGGTGTTTGTGACAGTAGATGGTTTTAACAAAGGATCATCAGGGTTACAAGGGTTTTCTAGTCTATGTAATTTAGTGTTGCTTTTGCTTTTCTTAAACCGTAGCTGTTAACACTGTTGATTCAATTGATTTCCATTGTGGAGTGTTTTTAAGGGTTGAAGTAGGAACAGAAGATCAATCATTTTTTGCTCTTTGGAAAAACATAGGCCTTTTTAATATCTGTATTTCATAATCTTTCTTTATGTTGCTTTTCATCTTTCTGTCAAGTTGAATCTTAATCGTTTTCTACCACAGATCATCTTTAAAGCATGCCTGTGAGTCTCTTTGGACAGCTTTTTGTTTTTAATAACTGATAAGTGTCTGCTCTCACAGTTCAGACTGAATATTGAACATCCAATTCATCATTCCCAGTGTCCATTCATGTTGTTTCCAAGGACAACCAGGGCTTCAGGGATGCAATTATCCTTTGACATACAATGAAAGCACAGCAGCAGCAACATGAAGCTTGATCAGTGACATCTGGCAGGAATAGGATTAAATTACAAAATCCACACAATTTGGTACAATGTTATATAATAGAATCAGCAGCATAGATTTTGAACACATTTGTATTGTCACATCAAAATCCCACTCTGTAAGCAGTATCAGACTCTACTGTGTCCCCTGCATTTGAAGTCTGCAAAACGCACGACCACGTCATAAACTATGCACCATCAAACGCACAATGGATTGTATCATGCTCCATCAGGCCCAGTCTGTTTCTGATCCTTCATTTGTTGGCCATGGAAAACCAGCTGTCAAAAAGTCCCCCTTTGCGCTCAGTTAAAATGCTGCACATGACTGCACATATAAAGGAAGCATTACCACTGTCAGTCACTAATGCACCGTCACGGAACTCAGTTCACAATGTGGACATCTGGATGAAAAGTGTCTGTTGTGAATGAAAGCCTCCATCATATCCATGCAGTTTGGATCATATTGGTTTCCCAACCAGCAAAACAATAAGCCTTTTGAAATGTTGACACAAATTGTGAAAGTCTCGGCCAACACTGTGTTATTGATATTGTGACAGCGTTGTAGAACAAAGTGCCACTTACTGCTTACTCATCATGACTCCTACATGCAGGTGAGCAGTTATAATAGTGGCAATACTTAAAATGTACTTTGCCCAGCAGTTTGATTTGAGAAAATTGCACTCAAATTGACACTCAATGACACAATATTTCCACAAGCTCTTGGTTTTTCTGCCTCCCGCAGTTCGAATCGTCAGAATTTCTAAATATAGCAAAGGTCCAATTAAGTGCGAGGAAGATGTTTGAGATAAGCATCATTCTTTTGCTACCTGCTAGCTACTGTGGGCCTATTAGCACCTACCATCTGTATCAGAGCACCTTCTAAAAATTCAAAATGCTCTCGCAGCCACAAACAGCACTAATGCATTCAGGAAAACGAGTTGCAGGAGGGTGGAAAGGGAAAGGTTCAATATATCTGCAGTTGCACATTCCGAGGAGCCTTTTGTTGCAGCACGTCAGTCTGCGAGAAGCCTTCCTGCCAGACCTGTGTGCCCCAAAACCGACTGTAAACCTGTCATCTCCAATCATCCAGCCTGGTTGAGATCTCAACCTAAATTACAATCACAAGCTGACCGCCCCTTGCATTGTTCTCCTGCCACTTAGCATTAGCTGGGAGGGCTAACATAGTTTATTGGTGCGTGTCTGCTAATAAACCATGCTAGCTTCCCCTTTTCTTCAGTCAGGCCCAAAAAATACAATGAATGGTACGGTCAGTGATCGCTAATGAAGAACATAAATCTATCCAATACTGACTAATAAAATAATGATGCCACCGCTAACATTAACCTGTCTTCCCTGTTTCCATAAAAATAAATGCTTCCATTTCTCAGAAGCATCATGATCTGAAATCCATGTTCTAGACAATATAAGACTATCATTCAAAGCACATATGGCACTCAGAGGCACACAACCGCACTTCACTGCCTGTATAATACAAGTAATTTCATATTTTATTATTATTTAGGATTTTATTACAGCACCCTATTAGTTTGAGTTATTATCCTGTAAAAACACAAACTATTATTTCCCTATGATTCAAAATAAGGTGGTCTCACCTTTTGAATGTATTGGATGATGAATCCATAGTTCTAATAATACTGTCATAAATTAACATGACAAGACATAACATCTCATCCAATCAGGGCGATTCACAGGAGAAGTTAAAATGTGTTGTCTGCTCTGATTATATCCCTCCCCGCCCAAGATGTCACACTGTGTGTACAAATAGTCACCAAGCTGAAGGGCCCTGGAATAAGATATTTACTGTGAGAATCACAACATTTCCCCACAGAAATATCCAATACTTTATCAATATTCAGAAAGTATTTACCTTTATGCAGCTCCACACAGTCCACCACCACTTCAGCTGTTACCAAAAGATTAGCAAAATGGAATTGAAATATTATATCCACCTATCACTAAGACGCTAAGTCATTGGACAGGACACAAAGTCATGTGGGCGATACGTCACATCTCGTGACGTCACCTTTGGCGTGTAACCCGAAAATACTCCCCAGTTTGGACAAACACTAAAGCTGGTCTAGCCGTTTCGTCATTGCTTTGACCATTGCATGGACAAGTGGGCAGAAGACATGATGGGTGCCCCAGATTAGCATGCCCCTAGGGGTCTGGAGGTGGGTGCGGGGACGGGGAGGTTTGAGGTGGCAAACATTGAAATGGGTGCCTGGATATTGTGAGTGACATGTCAGCGAAGACATCGAACATGGTAGCTCAGTGCTACTGTTGGCTTGCTGCTAAAAATGGGCTTTGGTCCTGCCACTCTGATCTTGCGTAATGTACCTTGCAATGTTGATATGGAGTGTAGACATTACCATTGACCTTAAAGTTGCCCGTAACCCAATTCACAGTTCCCCTGCTTTGATTTAATTTACACACGACATACCCAGCATCATACCACAATGCTTTGATTCAAAGTGGAGTTGAATACAGTAACTAACAGACTGAAATATGTTACTGGTAAATCCACTGAAAACAACAGTCAGGCTGCTTCACTCTGGTAACTTCCTAAATACAAATTACCATACAGTTATGATTCTTATGCTACTGTGTTGCATAGAAAACATAATGACTACTAATCATCACTGACATTGAGTGATTCCATTTCTCTGCCTAAGGATTCTGTCTCAGACATTCTCAAGCATATTTTTTGATTGGCTGATAACACATTTGCAATTACTTTCCAGGTCAATAACTATATTTGCAAACCTTTATTCTTGTTTTATTGTGCTGTTATGTCGGCCTTATTAATTTCCCGCCATTCTGATAGCACCCACTATTGTCATTGTAAGTCATAGATATGTCTTGTGTTGTAACCATCCTGATGGAGACCCTGCATGCTAAATAAATAGTGTTGTCTGTCTAACAAGGTATCTACAATGTAGGACAATAAAATAGCAGTTTTACAAAAACAAAGTACAGTAGGTCCAACTAAAATCGGATGGCCTAACTCACTGTATATTCATGTATTAGTGGACAAACATGTTTTCTTGGAAATGTATCACAATTTCAACTTTTTAATTTTATTATTTATTTTATTATATTTTATTTTCTGATTTGTTCAATAAATCATCCTCATTTTGCATTTTATATTGCTGTTACCTGAGATAATTCAGGTTATTGGACATTGCATACAGTCATGATAAAAGTGTCTACTATTGGTAAAGATTGACTTAAGCAAACTGGGCCAGGTTCGGCACAGCAACGATTACCCATGTATATTTTAAATGTTTTTTTTCTAGAATGTAAGACTTGTTTATAAAATAAATTTATCTCAGTGCTGAAAATACAAATATACAAAATTCAACTTTAATCTAATATTTAAGCTCTAATATTAAAGATTAAATAAAAAAATGCTTAAATTTAAGCTGAATTTAAAGCTGTTTTGTAATGAGAACAGTTTACTGCTAAGAGATCTAGAAATAATTAGGACTACACACTAGCCCGACCCATTTATTGGTATGGGCTTATCACAGATACTTACTACTACTTACATAATGTGGCCCTAATAACCTATAACTCATTGTCTCACAATGCTGTAAGCTAAGAACAGGTATTCATATTTACGCACTCTGCTTGAATCAGTATAATATCACAGCAACTCTCAGAAACAACCTCCATGGTTCCATGTGTGTAAATTACATGGTCCCCACTGCAATGGACTCATGTTCAAGCTATTATCTTTCAACATAGGGTTACTATGTGTTAATATGTCCATCTGAACCATGACCCTTTCAGAGAGGACACTACACGTGCAGTAACATTTACAGTGAGATATATCTAGGGATTCTTTCCACTAAACAAAGTTAATCAAAACACAACATATTCTTCTGAAAGTCGAGTATAAAAAGGCGAGAAAAAAGGTAGAGAGGTCACTTTAATCTTAAATCTATCATTTTCTCCTGTACATAGGATTACGCTTGTTTAACTTTGGGTTTCTGAAGCGTGGCTGAGTAGGCATAGCTCAGTCACAAATAAAACCCAGAATTACATGGATCCACCACCATATCTTTATACAGAAGGCCAAAGCATTAAAGTTATTTTATCAGATGTGATATGACTTTACAATTACATGGGGCAATTCACTCAACAGGCAAGGTATTATTCAGTGGATAACAAATTACCTTCAGGCAGTGAATCTAACTTCACTTGCAATGAAACATCTTTTTTTTTTTGCAATTTCAAAGATGAATTGCAGAAATAAAATGGCGAGTTTACAAACTAATAGATAATATCAGCAGCAGGAACAAAGACAAACATATTGAACAAGTGTTGTACCCAAAATGGAATCACTTCCCGAAGAGTGCCATCCTTCTTAGCTCAAGTGCCCATAGCACTTTCCAGAAGTCTCTAATCACATCCCATCTCCACAAGCCGTACACCTGTAGGCTGTCAGACAAAGCTCTTTACCAAATGTTTTCCGTGATAATACCTCTTGTTTAGTTTGAGCCAAATGTACATTCTTGGTTTCCTTAATGAGAAGGTTTTACAGCTTTAATCTTTTAACAGTCTGACAGCAATGTAAGTGACTCAAAGAGAAAAATATAGTCCGTAATATTGGTGGCCCCGGTTGGTAGAAAACTCTTCCTGTTTGCTGAAACATTAAAGAGCAATAAGATATCATCCACATCCAAAGCTTTGGGTTGTTTTTAACTTTGTTCCCATAAGAATATGAACCAAAAAGGTCTCTCTTCACATTTTGACATGAACAGCGAAGGTGTACATAATACAATAAATGATGAATTTCATGTAGCTGCTTAAGTTTCAGGGTCCTGGTATTGTGCATGCTGGCTCACTGTCACGACTTACTGGGACACACAAAAGAGCCATCATTAATGTAATTAGTAAAAGAGGTAACAGAGTTGTTACTGTCTGTGTATTTTGCGAACTAGGATGTCAGAATAGAGTCAGTCACGGTGTGACAAAATACATTTTCACATTCACACAATCATTCACTCTCATATGGAATGAAATGCTTGCACTGTAAACCCCGGCAGAGGTAAAATGCTGCTTTTGGCGATGGAGTACTCAAATAACCAAGTAAGTGACAGCCTCTGCCCTTTCCAATGTCCATTTTAAAGCTATGTTGGCAGCTCCAAATGGCAGCAGCAGGTAAATGTTTGAAAATGTTGAACTTCAAAATCCAGAATCATGTGACATCATGTCCGCCAATCTGACAGGTTGGTGATGCTTTTTGTGAAAGGAAACTGAAGGAAACAAGGGAGAAAAAATGCAGAGCTTTCTCTGAATGCAGCATGATGACTGATGAGAGGACAGTTTGTATTTATATATTTAATTCAGTTCATCACTTTGGGCTATGTGTTCATACTCCAGTGTCAGAATAACATGTTGGTAATTATGTTATTATAGTGGGTCTGCCGCTGGGTTAAGGATGGCATCCTTAAGAATAGTATCAAACAATCAAATGCAGCAATTTCATGCAGCTGTGAAACTGTGAATAGACTGAGGGAAAAACTGAAAGGAAACCAGCACTCTGGCTTTTGGTTTAATTTAAGCAGGCTACAGTTGTTTTATCTGACTGAAGACAGCCTGTCAGTCCAGACTGTGGTCAGTCTTTTGCTGTATCTTGTGCAGTTAAGAACATGATGAGGAGCAACGCAACCAGTCATTGGGTCTCTCCATGTGACAGCTGAGCTCTTAAGACAGCAAAATAATAAATAATAAAGAAGCAACTGACAATGAAGAAACAACTTGTTGACAAATAGTTTAATCTACTCAAAATGACAACTTCACTTCTTTATTTGGTTCAGACTGAATATATTATTTGTCAGGACAAAAGACTTCCCTAAGTGGTAAAGTATAGGGAGAAGGAAAGATATGACAGGAGGAGGCTATCATAAAGTCTTAGTGTGGCCCTAATAGTAGGCAGCTTTAACTCGTTTGTTTAAACAAAAAAAAGTTTTTATCAGTACTGGATATCTGTCAAAGCATCAAAACCAAGGACTGACCCTAGAGTTGACACTTTTAAGATACCATTCAAAGTTAATACACAAGTTAAGGAAACTAACGGAATTTTAAAGACATTCAGTTGTAGAAGGACCCAGTCAGACAAGCGAGTATACGGCTGGCATTTGGCACTTGGGGAAACCCCCCCTGCACGATTTGAGAGTTAAATAATGTCTCCAGGATCGTGTTATGAAAGCCATTTTGAACCAGCTCATTAATATTTTACTTCATTGCATCTCTACAGTCAGCTGTAGTGCTCCTCCTTGGCTAGTTTAGGGATTGTGCTGGAGAGGGATGAACTAATACCAAAATAATGATGGCAGAGCTGCAGTATGAAATGGTAGTCAACAAAAAGTTGTTTAAGAGCTGAATCTTCATCTGGTCTGCAATAAACACTTTGTAATAGCTGCCACTGAAAATTGGATTATTTGTCCTTTTTACTGATGGCCTGATTTATAATGAAAGTCAGTATAGGATTCAACTTCACAGTGAATGCACCATCCCCTCCATCAACAATACAGAAACTTTCTTTGTGCCCTGGTCCAGTGTTTCCCAACCACAGGGGTACTTGTACCTCAAGGGGTGTGAAAAACCGTGAACCTCAGCTAATTTGAAAAAAAAAAAAATTAATTATGATTTGATGATATATATATGCCCACATATTTGTGTTTATGAGAAAAATCAACACACAAGTAAGATTACAGATTTGTAAAGGATAGGAACCACTGCCCTTGTCTAAGCCATTTATTCCTCAGTGGTTCTAGTGGAACTGCAGTTGTACCAGGCTGTTAAGGTTACAATGTGATCAACTGTATCAAAGAGAAGCATGGAATTGATCAGAATGAGCGTATGTGTCCAATGAGTGCTTTTGTTTTTAAGTACAACTCGGCATATGCCTCCATGTTTTAGTTTCATGTACTGCACTTAGTGGCATAGGTCCATACTAATCCATACTACTACAGTCCATACTAAGATATAATCTTGTTCAGTATTAAGTCAGTAAGCCCTCACTTCTCAACATAGATGTTACTGTGCTTAGTATAGTGAGGTTTTCTGAGACAAGCCTCTTTCAGTTGTCAGAATACTGAAAGAACAAAAAGCAACATACACATAAAACCAATTGTAATTACCTACAACCGTTGGTTGTCCCCAAGCATTTAGAGCGAAACATATACATCTGTGTGTATTAGATCTCCAGTGTGCTTGTGTCTGTATGCTGTATGCTACAGACTCCATATTATGGCCAGAGGTAGCAGAGGCACAGTGCTCTTTCTCTATAGGGTTATGAAAAGAAGCCAGTATCTGCTGACAAAGTCATATCATCCCAAAGCAGTTCTCTGTGGATACAGCTAGCTTAGATATTAATTTATTTAAATATCATCATATAAAGCTTTGCTGCAAGTATTTAATATTAAAAATACATGTACATGTGTTTGCTGAGGCACGTACAAACATGCTCAAAGGATTTGAATACAAAGAGGCCGACAGGCCGACAGGCAGATCAACATATCCATGCAGAAAAACTTGAAAGGAAAGTTGTGCACTTTTTTTCCTTTCTTTCCCCTCACTGTCTTGATGTTTTAAATTGCTCTGAAATGAAGCAGTGATGGTGGACTGAAAGCCTACATGAACTGTTAAAAGACAGTTCACACAACAGAGTAGTTTGCAAGTGAAAGTTTGGTGATATGAAATGTGAGTCAGATGCAGGAAGTGCTGTAGGCGTTGTTTGAGAATAACAAGAGTTCAGCTTTGTACACAGCTGTACATGTAAACGAGCAGGTTGTTGTTCTTGTTGATGAGTCCCTCAGAGAAGACAAAAAGCCATCTGCGTCAAGTTCAAGGGCTGCCTCCTTCAAAGTCCACATCTCAAGGCTGAATACGTCATTCTGACCGACACAACAGGCGCATCCTTGACAGCTCAAGGCATCCCTCAATCCATAACAGTAAAAGTTTTTGACTTTACGAGTGGACGAGAACAGCACAAATGCACTTTTAGCCTTGTTCTCTGTTCTCTGTCTCATTTAGGAACCCGGCTAAAAATTAGACCACAAATCTAAAAGTCCAACTAAACCATCAACAGTTGTGGGGAAAAGCTGTTGAAATTAGTTTCTCTAAGAACTTAACTTTTTTTTTGGTTTTTACCTCCGACTTTGTGTGTATTTATTAGGACTTGATGTTGATGTGCTATTTTGAAACCTGTCAGTAGTGCCTTTCCTTGGTGACCCTTGACCACTGGTAAGATCGCAAAAGCTGTTACATTGACAAAGGGCAAAATCTGCCTTGAGAAATTCTTCCTCACACTCTACACTTTAAAGTGGCAAAGTGGACTTTTACTTAAAGCCCACTCTATTCATAGATGTCACAATGACGTGTCCTAAAATCTTTTGAAGTTATAAATCTGAATGTCCATGCATGGCAATCATTCAATGCACAATTTATAATCCAACCTTCCAAGAATGGGATACTTTGACAGTAAGGTTTTTGAAATGTAGTGTTGGAACCACGTTTTGCTGCAGGAGAGATGTCGTCTTGCAATTGAACTGAATGGAAGTTTCAGGTGCCTTTTTTCCACTTTGGAAAACATGCTCGCCCAAGAGGGAGTGATTATGTCCTTTTCTGTTTACTGCTCTTCAAGAGGACATGCATCCTGAATCTCCGCCTACTAAATGTCCGCATATCACACTTGCTACATACTGGCATGAAAGAGGCCACTTGACCATTGCTATAGACTTAAAACACGCTTACTGTAATATGTTGCCAAAGTTTAGACTATGAATACAACTGGCAACTTGTTCATCTTTTCCCGGGTATCCTTTTTACTTTATCAAAGTGTATGGACACAATATTGGGTTTGTTAGAATGGGAATGGAGTGTTTTTCTGTCTCGATAAACTCATCCTCATGCCCATGCAGCATGCAGTGTCACTCATCACTCTCACTTTCTATGCACTGTATTTTTGCATTACAGATAGAACAGGATTTCAGACTCCTGTTTGGTGAGGTGACAGCCAACAAATTCTTGGAGAGGTGGCCCACCAATCTCAAAGCAAAAGTTGTTAAGGAAAGCTATGGACTGGTACCCACCACAGAGGTCTTGGAGTTAATATGCAATGCTGGGTCAGCTGCTGAAGTTGAGAATGGTATGACTGACTGTCTTTAATCACCATTGTTGGTTATATAGGTAATTATGCAAATTTAATGTATTTATGGCATAATGTTTATCTGATGTTTGTTGGTCTGTAGGCTGGGCCTCTTTAAGGCCCATTATGTCTTTGGTACGTCATACAGTTCTTCCCTGACCAACTTTTTCACTTTTCTGCAAACAACCATTTACAACATTGACATTGGGGGAACAAAGGAAACTCCCAGAGTTGCAGAGTTGCGAGCAAGAATGGTGCGTTAGTATCCATTGGTATCAAAATAATGAAGTGCTTTCTTTGCAAAAGTGACCATGGTAGACCAAACAGCCTTGTAAAACACCTTAAGGTAATTCATGGTCTCTGTAATGGCAGTACTCATTATCTTAAATGTGGCCAAGTGGGATGCTCACGTTCTTTTGGTAGCTTTTCTGGCTTTAGAAAGCACCTGAACAAATGCCACTTAAGCGGTTTATTTGATTCTGCAGAAGTTTACTTTTCACCTCATTAAAGTGTTCTTGACACAAGTACTGCCACTGATGTTGATGTGGTGCCTCAAAATTTAGAGGCTGAGTCGGAATGCAAGTGCCCAGTAGTGTTCAAGTTATGAAAGTGAACTGGGCTAAAC
>JAVQJL010035186.1:0-18833 GCA_036024295.1 Nannoperca obscura
TCGATACGATATCTTGTTGTTTTCGCCCATGATTCTATGCACTTTATGTAAAGCTCTTACTTTTTGGAAGTCGCTTTGGATAAAAGCGTCTGCTAAATGCCTAAATGTAAATGTAAAAGTAAATGTAAAGTCTAAGCTAACCGCCTCCTGACTTGAGCTCCATACCCTTCTTAACTCCATGACAATGGTATCAATCTTCTCATCTAATTCGCAAATCAGTTTATTTAATATGATGTCTATAGTATAGCAAAGTACAATATTTCCACTCCGAAATGTAGTGGAATATAGTATTCAGTAGCATAAAATGGAAATACTTAAGGAAAGTGCAGATACTCTGGAATTATTCTCAAGTAGAGTACTTGACTAAATGTAGTTTGTTATTTTACAGAACTGCTGTGTATGCACACACACACAAACACACTCCACACACCAAGTAACCTGTTCTCCCACCCCACATAAATACTATTCACTTTCCCCCAGCACGCGCACGCACACACAGAGTGTGAATATTTCAGTAGGGTGTGTGTGTGTGTGTGTGTCAGTCTGTCAGTCAAGTGTCTTAGACAGACTGAGACAGAATACTGTGGGAGCAGGTGTCTGCTTCGTTTGACATGTTTTCTTCCAACTTCTCAAAATTGAGAATTTTCTGCTTTTCTCTGTTTTTGTGTCGAATATCTTTAGATTTTGGACTGTTAGTGGAACAAAACAAGCATTTTCAAGACATTTACTGCTCTGGGAACTTGTAATGGGCATTTTTGTTGTAACGATTTTACATTTTCTAGATGGTTGATTTAATTCAACAAATAATTTACAGATGAATCAATAGTGAAAATAACTTTTAGTTGCCGATTACAAGGATGCACATTATGTTACGTGAATGCCTAAATGATTCCTGTAGGACTTGCAAATGTATCAGCAGGTTGTGAGTGACAATCTCCAAAGCATACTAACAACTCTGAATCTCTGAGTCTAGTTATCCCTACAAAACACTAAAGAATGGCATTTACCCCTGACCTGGTGGTGATTGAGATTGTGCTCACATTTGCAGGAGCGTGTGGAATAGGACAACCTTGCTTGCATTGAAAAATACAGCTATGCCTATAGATCATATATATATCATATATCACCATGCTGTCAGAGTCAAATATTAGTTGGGTTTACATGAATAGGAATAATTAATCTGCATGTTGCAGCGCCACAGCTCATATTTATATTATATCAGTTTTGTCATCCATACAGAGCATTTTCCTTTATCTCCTCATCTTCCAAACTGATCACAATAGGATTTGAAAAAAAAAAAAAAGTCTAAACATGATGTTCTGACATTTAACAACTGGGAACAACAATCCATTTTAATATTTATGACATTCAGTCTCAGAAATCTAAGAAGAACAACCATGCTTTACAATGCCTCAGGCAACACACTAGACATACATTCTAGGGCTTTTATGCAAATCAGACCAATTTAGTGCACTTCTTTCTGGACGATAAAGTAACCAGCTCAGTGTCGAACCTCCCTGACACAGCACAGAAGAAGAAGTGGGGGAAGGAGAGACAGGCTTGAAAGGAAGCATGCAAGAAGACAAGAGTAAAATGTGTACAAAATAAACCTAATGCACTGTATTCTTCATTTTTCCATTTCATCTCCCTGTCTTGCTAATGTGGGTAAGCGTGTGACTTGGCTTTGCTTATAGTGTGAAATCATTACAATTCCTCTGATGGAGAGAAACAGCAAGAGCTTCCCTCTGAAGGCAGAAGTCAGACTTGAACAATCTGTCAGCTCTTACCAGTAGTCATCTCATGCACCCGTCTGTCTGTACTGAACTTGTAAATGTTGGTGTTGCATCGGATATTTGACACATAGAGAAGATGCTTTTAACAAAACGGAGTCAATGGACAGTGTTCCCACAACATTTCGATTTAAAGATTAAAATCCTTCTCCCTCCCTCTTCCTCTCTATGCTTTGCCAAATCTGTTATGAATCAATGTTCCTTTATTTCCCTTTAAAGATGGCTCTCTTTTGTTGTGGAGGCGTCACACCATGGCTGCCCTTTGAAGTCTTCTGAGTGAAGAATCCTGGGCATATGTGCATGCGTTTAATGAAATCGACTGAGGCAAGCTACGTTTCTACGTTCCCCTGAGGAGCATGAGTGCTGTCCATCATCTGTTTCTCTTTGTGCACTGAGTGGGGAATCTTTATTGTCCCTTGCTATGAGATCAAAGGGTCTCATTTGTTTGTTGGACTGTTGGATCTGATTAAACTTGAGGGAGTGATGCATCACGTTGCTGCACGCCATCATCTCCCGCAATATGGGTGCTGCATCACACCCAAGCTAACACTGTTTAATTGTGTGTGCTAAAAGCCCAAAATGACCACAATACACACCTCAATTGTGTCAAAGCTATCCCTCCATAATGTCAGTCTCCTTCTATATACAACTCCTTTGTGGTTGATTACAAATTCATTCATTTAAAAAAAACACACTCAGTAGAGCCCATGCTTTTGCAAGCCTGCACTATGGAGCCTGCAGGTGGGTGCTCTGGGTGGAGGCGGGGCTTATAAAGAACTGCAGCAGGAGCAGCGTAGGTTTCAGGTGAGCAGTGCGGCAGCAGGCGCGTCATCGGTGATCGCTTAAGTACACTGTCATATTTCAAAAGGTGTGTTGAATGTAGTTTGTTGCATTGAGTAGAATATGTCGCGTTAAGGAAGCAGAGAGTTCGAGGCTTCTGGCTGAACTAGCTCACATGCTTTGATTCATTTATAGTAACTGTAACAAACTGTATTTTGTATACAATTAGAAAAGACACTCATTTTATACAATAGACGGCTACAGATAGACGAATGATGCAACATCAGAATTTGCTGTGCATGTAGCGTTTGACTGTGAGGAGTTGTTCTGTGGGCTTGTTAACAAGTGACTCAGTGATTAGCTTCATTATCTCACCAGGTGCTGAACAACAGTACTGCATGCTGTCTTGAGTGGAAAGGCAAGGACATTTTATTTGTAAAGCTCCTTTCATACACAGAGAAAACGTACATAAGACATTGTTTTCTTGCCCTAAATCTCAGTTCCAGGCTTGTAGTTCATAATTTCACCTGCTGTTTTTTAAATTGGGATGTGCTTTGTACAAGCCCCTCTGGCTTTCCTCTTTTCCTGCATGAGTCCCTTACCCTTACCCCCTTATTTTCATGTACCATGATTGAAATAAATTACTGTACAGGCGAATTTAGTAGGAAGAAATCAGATCATCTCTGATTGTTGTTGCAGTTCCTGCTGAGTACCAGTAGAGGTTGATTGAGGTCACACACTGACCTGTTTTCTGTCGTGTGACTTCAGTCTCATGGAAGTTTCACAGGTTTCTGAAGCACACGTGACTGAGATGATGATGCAGTGAAGGAGAGGCTGAAGAGATTCGGTGACAAACGATGGTGATGGTGAATTTGATGAAGGGGAAGATGAGCAGGTTTCAGGTTTAAATGTGTGTTTTTCTGTGTGTGTGTGTGTGTGTGTGTGTGTGTGATTGCTATGTAGGCTATGTTTCTGTAATAACATGACTCATCCAATGTCACTCCTGTTTATGGTTTCTTTTGGAATTTGTTTGTATGTACACTTCTGACATCTCCACAAAAAAAAAAGTTTGCCCCCAAAAGTACATGTTGCCCCTAGCAACCAGAGCTTCCAAAAATCAAGCGGCTCATGTTACACTGCATGAAAAGTCCTCTGTGTTTGTGTGTGTGTTCGTAAACGTGTGTGCTCAAAAGTGTGAGAGGGAATGAACCAAGAGGAGAGAGAATGTCCCTGTGAATGCATGTGTGTGTGAAACTTTCTGTGCCATGTAAAGTGTGTGTGTGTGTGTGTGTGTGTGTGTGTGTGTGTGTGTTCAGGCGATGGGCCCAGTCCATTGACGGGAGTCAGTCTAATGTAGAGTGAGTCTCTGTTTTCTCTAAGTAAGCCTTCTCCCAGGCTTGCAGCCAACAGAGCAACCAGCCTGACACAACAAGACAGCTGGCTGTTTGGATAACATCACACCTTCTCATTGTGTGCGCGTGTGTGTGTGTGTGTGTGTGTGTGTGTGTGAGAAACAGAGACAGAGAGAGAGAGCCTTTTAACATTTGATAGATGTTAAAATAGACCCAGTTGACGGGTTGTGTGTGTGTGTGTGTGTGTGATAAAGGGGTATTTCTGTTTTTGTCTAAGTGATTGAGGTTACCCATCTCTCTCTCTTTCTCTCTCTCTCCCTCTCCCTCTCTGGTGTGTGTGTGTGTGTGTGTGTTTAGTTTTAATCATGTTATGACATAAATCTGTTCACAAAGTCACATTTGGGGGGAGACAAAAATCTGGTTTCCACAAGATAAACGATTTAATTTCAGCAGTAGTTTGGTTAAATAGTCTTCATTGTTGGTGGTTAAGTGTCTTCACATGCATGAGAAATTAACAGGAAATGAGGCCTGCATCATTTTATCTCTTTGATTTCAGCCTGCTTTACTGTTCACTCTCCCACAGTCATGTCAGAGCTGCATTAAGTTACTGTTAACACAAACATCGCATTTTCTACTGCTGCTGCTACAAAAGTATTCAACTGGCAAAAACACTGGGTGACTTAATTGTGATTCAAGAACAGGAGATGCATTATATTTGTCACTGTAGTAAACAGCGCTGACTGTGATGCGTCATTAAAAATCCGTCTACAAAACAAGACAGCGTGATTTTGGGCAGTTCGATCATTGGAGCATTTTAAATGGTTCATGGGGGAACAGAGCAAGAAGGAGCAGCCACGGTGAGCTGTTGGATGAAGAGCTGCAGGCTGCGCACCTCCTACTCCTCAGCAAGGTTACCGACTCCTCACCTTTTCCCTGCAGTCGTGGGGAAAACAGTTCACACCTCGTTCAGCATAAAATCAGATTGCAGATGTTCATGGCGTGATGGGTAAAGGCCAGTTACCAACTGACTCCTTTATTAAAACAGCGTGGGTTTGTTTGGCCGTGCTGTAAACAGATACTCCACCTGCTATTCCACTGTTTTTCTGACACAGTAGCTGCTCAAGGAGTGTTAAACTGCACCAGATCAACAAGGAATGGGTTTGCAAGGATTACAATTTAAATGTTATCAGGCTTCCAAGGAATTAATATGTCAATATTTTCCAAATGATAAAAACTACTTTGAGTGTGTGACGTTTGTGTGTGTGTGTGTGTGTGTGCGTGTGTGTGTGTGAAAGATAAAAGAGGGTATTTATGTTGCTGTCTCTCAGTTGATGTTGCCCATCTCTTTTTTTTTTTAAAGAGAAAGCGAAACGTTTTTTTTTTTACAAAAAGTTACTATTAAACAACACAAACAACAACAAATGGACCAAACTCCCAATCTTCCTGTCATTAAGGAAAAATGTGAAAACATGTCCAAAACCAAACATGCACATAAACTCTCTCAGGCACACGTCGGGTTGGAAACAGAGAGAGAGAGTGCGAGTGTGAGAGCAGCAATGGAGGATATTTGTGAGCCTGTGTTGCACACTTGCTAAATGTCAACTCCATCCAATTTGGCATCAGGCTGTTTATAGGGAGACCAAAGGCTTAAGATGACACCCTTCGCTCCCCAGCACAAATATATGTAAATCCCTCTCCCTCTGTCTCTCCTTTCCTTTGCTCTGTCACACATTGTTCAGAACACAACTCTACTTTGTATAAATCACCACCACATTACACAACAGCACCAGTCCTGCTAGATGAAACTGGAAATTAAAAAGACATTACAGTTGAGTCCATTTCCGACAGCAAAATCCGCTGTGTGATAGCAGCGGTTTGTCAGATATGAACAGATTTAACGCTGCAGAACAGACAGAAGGGTTAGAAACTAATGGATTTATAAACGCACTCACCAGTTTTTATGTTCCATTAGACCATGTTCCATTAGTTAGGAAGCAAATACCATCATTAGAAAGGTGTCTAGCAATTATCCTACATTTGTTTCTGCAGGTGTTTTCTGTTTTACCATAAACGCTGCTAATGCATATCAGCTGTTGAGTCTTGACTGCCTTTCTGAGGAAATGTTGCTGGAGCACAGTGTTGCTCGGAAGAACTGCAGTTGTGTTCAAAGCTGAACCGCAATGATTAACCCAAATTACAAAAAACACATTTTTTCACTTAACTTGTGGTATCAAACCAGATATGCAGATTGCTTTGGTTTTTATTTGACCAGTTTTTGCGATATCTGCATCTCCCAGCTGCCCTAATCCATTAGCATTAGCATGTGTTAGCGGTTAGCTGGCCAGCTAGAGTTGTTCATTAACGGGCCCTGCGAGTAATCCCTATGCCACACTTCTAGCACTTATTTTGCAAGGACACACACAGATGAGCCCCATTGTTCCACTTTGTGGTGTGACAGACGCTCATTAGAGACGTTGTCTCTGGAAACACACGTTGCTGCCGAATTTTTTTATGTTATTTTTAGTGCTGTGAGCACTAATTAAATCTCATTCACCCTCATTTATTTAGGGGTGGAGGCAGAAATCGCTGGACAGCTTGCATTGTCAATCATCTGAATTCAGATAGCATGCACGTACTGGAGGAAGTTCGGTAGACGAGCTAGCACATGATCACAGTTCTTGTAATGTAATCATGATGTAATCTGGTAGAGCTGAAAGCCAGTCCCAGACATTTTGAAGAGAAAGCTGATTTTTGTTTCAGTAGAAGTACAGCTACAGTGATTTTAGATAGAAAACATAAAATGTTCACAAAGAAATAATGAAAGAATGAAATAAAATAGCTGCTCAAAGTGATAAATGTGTAATTTCAAACAGAACAGTGGGACTTAGCGCTACCACCACATTTTAAAGTAAATGCCTTCTAAGCTGTTAAGCAGCATTGTTGTCAGTGTGAGCCACTGTAGGTGACATTTTCACTCTTTTCAAAGAGAATATGTAACTTACTCGTACTGTGTTTTGAGTGAGAACATTTTTACCATTTTGCACAGATGACAAAATGGAGCCTGAAACAGTAGGAAACTCAGGCAGCTGAAGAAGAGAAGTTGTGTTCACACCAACTTCCACCTCAACAAAATGTGAAACAACCAATACAATACAAAAGTTAACAGTGGAGGAGCAGAGGACAGTGGAAGGAAAATGGCTCCATCCTCTTCTGTAAGGCCTGCTGCCAGTTTCCAACTGTGGGAAAGAACTTAAAACACATTTGGTGGTACAAATTCAAATGTTTATTTTCCAATAAACAATAGCAATGTATTATTATTATTTTTTAAACATTTCCCAAAATGTGTGTTAATGCCCAAAAAGATCAGAACAAGGAAACAAAATATGCACTCTGAAAAAAACCCAGGTCATTTCTAAGCCTAGCATTAAATAAGACTAAACCTTGAACCAAAACATTTAACCAAACCAATATAGCCCTTGACTACCATTGCTGCATAAAGGCAAGCAGCAGCAGAGGGACAGAGCTGTGGAAACTGGGATAATATACTCCGATAATTTATGTTGTTTGGGTTCAGTTCTTGTTTTTGAGAAGGAGGTCCTGTTCCTGGCACTTAACTGCAGATTTAAAACCCTCCATTGTCAGGCGGTCTTTGCAGAATGAAGGCTTCTCTCATTGTGCTATTTTATTAAGCACAATATGGAAGGTCTTCTTATCTAATACAGTAAAGCTGTCATGGCTCCCGGCCTGCAGAGATGTTAAAGACAGCTAACATTGTTCTTGGAGATGCACAGAGCTCATTCACCTTGAAGCTCAACCATGCATGGATACATACAATACACAAGTGCACATGCATGCAAAACATGAGTACCGACAGGTGATCCCACTGCTTTACAAAGACAAACATATGCCGAACTGCACACACTCGCACATTAGTAGACGGACAAAGATTCCTGGCCCAAAATGAGCTAATCTTGCAGAAGCAGAAACGCACACATACAGAAACACACACAATTACAAATACATGACGGACCGTGATGGAGGCTGTAGCTTCTCCACCACAACAGCACAAGTAAGAAACATCTTCTCCCCCCTCTGTCTCCTGACCTAGTTAAGTAAAGAAAGGAGGAGCGGAGGAGGGGAAGATGACATGTTTCGATGAGGTCGGTGGATAAATTACAGCCATAGTTTCTGAGGTAAATGGTGCATTAAGAGTAGACTCGGCCACATTAAAGATATTAGTGCAGGCACTGAACACAAGACCTGCTCCAGACCGTGCCCAGCTCCAACTAGGGGAGATATGAATGGTACAAGTCATCGCTTCTGGGGCCTCATTTATCAAAGCTTGTGTAGAAAGAGTTCTAAAAGTGTGTGGGAACTGTCGGTACGAAGAAGAAGAAAATTGGTGTTTCTATAAATAATAAATCACCTCCCAAAATGGAGCCATCCAGTAACAAGTGCTATTTTAATCAATGCTAGTGTACTACAAGTGTTGCCTCTATGAGTGTATTGTGTGAGGTAGCAAAGGTAGCTCTGAACAGTTTGTAGATGATGACAGCTGAAGTCAACGTCACGGGTCACAATGGATTCAAAAGGTGACCCAGAGAACAATTGCTTTACAATGCATCAAAACATCCGTACAAATGTCTCCAACCACCCCTGCAGCATAATTCCCTTCCAACCTGTTGATTTATGTGTTCAGTACATTCAAAAAAATCCTTGCCAGCATCGCGGAGCTGCAGAGCAATGAGGAGGTGATAGTGCAACACATAGGCATTCACTCAACATGGAATGCATTTAGTGTACTTTGTAAATGAGTCTGATGAGCAAATCTATTTTGAACACAGCCAAGTTCAGTACTCTGACACAGATAAGATTAAAAAAAGTGTGTTTTTGTCAGAATCAGAGACAGATCTTGTTTAAATCTGATGTCCAATGGTCCAGTTATCCAACCTTTACCAAAAAGATCTAAAAAATAAAACTCAAGTTCAAGCCCAACCATAACCAAGTTGTTTAACCTCAATCAAGATCCTTTCAGTTACCTAAACACAGCTAACTTTTCTTATATATTATGAACAAAAGAAAATGGAAAGTCCAGTTTGTGGGATCGTCACGTAGTCCAGTTTGTGGTGGAGGAACACAATGTTCACATAGTTCATACTGACAACGCGCAATCTGCGCTTCTGAGTTCGTGCTCGTTTTATTTACGAGGGCTCATTGGAAAAATATGGAAGAGGATGGAAGTCTCACCATAACTGTTCCCACAACAGTGACACAGATGTTGCCCTATGCAATGACAAGGCTCAGCACAGCCTTTAGACAAACTGTGTGAGTGTGTGTGTTTGTGACACAGTGGGAGGTAGTGTGCTTGTGTTTTTTTTTATAATGGGTTTCTCAGTGTCCTCGTGCCACAGAGGCTGAGGAGCAGAACAATGACAAAATTGTTGGGAAGCATTAACAGAAATAAGAAAAACATTTTTATTCCATCAATCTTGAAATAATTGCTGAAAAACATTTGCTGGCCAAGAAATGTCCTTTTAACTCTGCGTCTCTGGCAGCCACTGTGTGTGTGTGTGTGTGTGTGTGTGTGTGTGATTGAGTCAGTTTCTATGTGCGTGTGAAGTTGTAATGTTTTTTTCCATTACGAATCACTTTTATTATTCATAATTAAGAAAAGCAGTGAGTCTAATACTACAAAGCAAAACAACAACACCGCCGTTCAGTAATACAGCTGGCCCATAATCCCATTCTCTAATTGGAAGTAGATGAGGGACGGAGATCAAAACATCTATATTGATGCGGTAGAGGGTGGGAGGAGGGAGTTGGGGGTTTAGGTGGTTTGTTGTAAATGCATCCCACTCTTCTAAACACAAGGTATAATACAGCACTTTCTGAGTAAGTGTATTTGGCAAATCTTGTAGTACACAAACTTATTTTGTAGGAGACAGGGTTGTTTATTATATGATAATATCTAAAAAATAAACTGAATTTAATGTGTTTTGGACACAACATCTTTAGTATGGAGACTTAAAACATCTACCTGTCTGTCTGTGTATGTACATCTTTTCAGATCCTTCACATCCATTTGCAAAGGGATGTTTGATTCATATTTTGCGAAAACTAGTTTCATTTTAATGAGGTGAAGTTTGTTGGCCCAATAATTAAAATTCAGTATCCAGCGTTCCTACACATGGATGAATCTTTTTCTATAATTGATATATTGTATTCCACGTGCACGTACCATGAATGGTACCAAATTTCATGGCAATCCATCAAATAGTTGTTGAGATATTTGGGACAAGCTGACATTGCCATCCATATAGCCATGTGGTTAGTGTGGCTGAAAATGACATGTTACCTATCCAACAGGGAACTCTTCAGGTTTCGCTCTTGAAAAGGCCACACTTTATCTTTTTCATATCTTCATCTGCATACTTGTGTAATAATAAGATCTCATAAAAGTGCAGGCCAAAGAGATGACTATAGACAGCCAGTGACTACAAAACACTTACTCTACCTCTAAAATGTCTTTCTATCATTATCTTTTCTCAGATCTAACAAATCACTTATAGTGGCCTTTTAATGAATGAAAATGAAAATGAAGATACCACCCGTATACAGAATGTCAGCACACAGCTCTGTTGTTTACGTCGGTGGTATTTTTCCAAACACTTTCTATAGGTCACCTGATGAATCCCCGTAATATTGGAAAGGGGATTTAACCTGCTCTCAAGCAGCTCTGACCTGACATATTGCAAATGGCTCCGCCTCCTGTTACGGTAATTTTCTGTGCATGATGATGCTGTGAGCCTAATTAACTGTGTTTCTTGTTTTTTTCCCTGCAGAGAATCTTCATTCAATTGTATTCTCTAGTTTATTGGTTTGGTTATGTTTAGGGAGAAATCATAGACTGGGTAAAGTAAGTAATTTGTGTTTTTTGGTAAAAGAGAACTACTTTTTGAAGGTTAGGGGAGCTTTGTCCTCATGGTTACATAAATAAAAACAAGGTTATGGAACGATCATGGTCATGTTTTTAAATAAGAAGTATTTTCTGTCTGTTGGAGATGGGACACGAACAGCAGTCTCCGGTGTTATGCTTCATCAGCTGTCTTCCTATGCTGTTGTTCTTCTTGAGCGGACAGTCTTGTTAGGGTACTTGAAGCACCCACCCACCCCACACCAATTGCACTATTCCCATCCTTATCACTTCCTGTATAAAGTGAGAAAGGTTTGGTGAAAGCAGGGTGTGGACACGATTCAACACTGTCCTCACCAGAAAAACCACAGTGTTGTTCACTTGTTTGTTTGCTTGTGATGTCAAAATGTTTATGTTGTCCTGGGTATGTTTAAGTTTGGGCAACTAAAACTACTATTACTGCTACTACAAAAAACTTAGTCATCAACAGACATTGACCTAATTTATTATGTGGACTTCTTGGTTTGATGGTGAAGGTTACAAAAAGACGCTGCTCGATGGACTTGAGGTGTGTGTGTGTGTGTGTGGACCCAAAGATAAGAGTGAACCACTGAGGTGTGCTGGTCATTTCTCAGTTCATAACACTGGATTTCCTCCTCTAAGCCCTCAGCTGGAAAAAAAGGCTTTGTTACCTCGACATCTTGATCTCTGCTCCTTTCAGTATCTGACTCATACAGGCTAGGGCTTAAATTCTGTATCCATATAGTCCTCATCTCTCTCTATCTCTTGGTTATAAAGGTCACCAGAAAAAGGTATATTAGAAGACGAAGAAAATACTCCAGAATTTCAGATACAGAGTAAAACTAATGAAAATCAGAAGGAAAGAAGTGCACAATTTTAAGTTCAGCAAATTGTGTAGTATATATATTGCTAAATAGGTGTATCATCATCTTGTATATGTCATTTATCTAGATTTAAGAAGTATAATTAGTGGTATTAAATTATTCGATCATGAATTACTGATTACATTTGACGTTGCGGTCAGGAGCAGTTATGCTATTTGTATTTGCTTGGTGAGATTTTTCACTTCATAACATCAAGTTTTAAGTTGTGGTCACAACACAACGACATATCATGACCCCTGAAGACCAAATCTAAGTGAAGAATCTCTCAACATGCGACACAGTGCTGCTGTCTGTCATATTATTCAGGTTTTTGACAGCTACAAAGAGGAACTCTTACAGCACACAGCTGGTTTTATGTTCTCATTTCTTTCCAATGTATTCCACAACATGCAGCGCAGACAAATACAGCAACTATAGAACTGAAGGATGTGCAGACGTAACAACAGGTCTGACTGTGTTTTACACTGAGGTGATTTGTTCCCTGTGTCTGCTCTGCTCATTGGGTAACACTTCCTGCCATCCAGCTGCCTTAAGAAACATTTTGTAAGCAAGTCTCTTCTTCCTTCTTTCTGTATCTCTGGCAGTCCCTTTTCTCACATACCCACCTATACATGTACATATACTCTACATACACAGTCATACCTATTTTCCTCATGTCCCTTTACCTCAGAGTGAAAAGCAGCATGTGTGGAAAGTAGAAAGACAGACACAAAACATTATGAGGCAATTAAGGCATACATGACGCATCATTTGTAATTAAATTAGAGCCTGACTTCAGTGTTTTGATCTTTCTGGATGTCAACTCACCTGTTTCTTTTTTTCAAGATTGTAATTTGTGTTGTTTTTCTGTTTTAATTCTTAGAGTTAGTAGCTCTGTAAGACAAAGTGAGTAGAACGAAATCCTGTCGTCTCCCCAGTCTTATGTGCAGTGAGCAACACTGCCTGGTTGATATCCAGTTTTTATTAAAATGTTCACACCAGTCTAACCTCAACATGTCTGAGGTTGTGTCTGAGTCCTCTTATCCCTGAGAAAGGGTAACGGGTATCCAGGAGTTCCTCAGGTCATTTTTTGTGTCTGTCGTTGCTTTTAAGCTCTTTTAAATCAATGTTTCTGCACAGAAGTTGCAAACCAGTGAGAAGCACTGAGTCCAGCGTATTTATCTGCATTCATTGCATGTGTGGATATTTCAGTGTACATTTTAAGTCGAATATTCAACTGTAAATCTTCAGAGCACTGGTTGGCTTTAATTGTGAGTGATTGAGAATGGACCTATTTAACTCAAAATGTATATTATTATATAATATAACTTAACCAATAAGCACCTGTGTACATATCTGCATGTTATATTTAGGAGTGTAGTTGATAGAAGGCCCTCACAAATATACTTTAAGAAACGTGTGTGAGCGCGCTCATATGAGCCTGGCCACACGCCTGTCAGTCATTAAATGGAGTCTAGACTCAACATCTTCTGTTGGGTTCCTCTCTGACCTTCGCAGTCTCTTGTTTAAATCAGTTACATATTCCACATCTGCTACACTGTCCTGCCTCTTAGCCCCACAGCCTGCACAGAATTATCTACAGTTACCTTTCGAAGGTATTAGAAACTGGCTTCAAGCTTCCATCATTTGCAATCATGGCATACAAGCACACAGACATAACAGGTTTTGGCAAATCAGTCTCAGACACGGAGAAACATTCTCCTTTTCTTAGTGTGTGTGCTGTAATGACCCAATCTTAGCTGTGAAATGAAAACTGCATGCATCCGAGCATTTTTGGACCTGCAGCCGCAAGTCATCAGCAACTTTGCAGCATAGAACTCACATCACTGAACATATTAATAATTAAATGAAACAAATAAGCCATTAAGTATGTGGTGGCCACATGCCGCATTAATGCTTAACACACTTCTTATACAATCACTAGAATAGAGCGTCAGCATGGCTGACAAACGCATGCTTTCATATCTGTAGTTTGGGTTATTTTGTGTGGACCAAGAAAATAAATGATACATTGCTACTTTTATTGTCTTTTTAACTGAAAAACCAAGAACTGGAAGAGCTCATGAAAAACGACTGCAACCGGACCTTGTGTATGAGAGATCGTGAACAGACAGAAATGAGAGAAAAAAGATTTGTACCTTTATATAATGAGATGACAGTTACTGTGTGGTTGCTACGTTTCAATCACTTTTAACTGGGGAACTGCTAAAATTCACAGGCTCAGGCTCAGCATCTCATTTACCTCCTTCTCACTTTCTGATATATCAGGGAAAATCCCACATTGTGCATGGGTGTTACCATGGTTACAAATGATCTTTTAATAAATACAGGCTGTAGGCTACATCACGTATACAGATTGGGAGGTTGCTTTTTTAACGCTTCAAATCAACATGTAGATTTAATGGAGCTTTTAAATTCATGCTGAAATTAAAAAATCTAATATTACACAGTCCTGCTTTTCAGGCGGTCTCAGTATGGTTGTTGCCACACCAGAGTTTGATTGACAGCTTTCACACCGGCCCAAACAAACTGCGCTAAACAGAGTTGGTTTTAATTAGATCTGAAAGCACTCTTATTGTGCCTACCTGGAAGTGTGTTAAACCACTGACAAATGAAGCCTTTGTTAACTCCAACCATAACATAACACTGTATTGGATATCTGCAGTACAATATTTATGAAGATTGACAACTTGCTGGAAACAGGCAGACACACCTGGACTGTCGTAATAGTCACAAACCATGTTGATCCAGCTGTAAATCAGTCCTGCACTAATAACCTAATAACACTAATAAACACTGTATTTTGAAAAAGAGAGATATTATCAGTTGTTTTTACTGCACCTCGCTCATAGTCCACTGAACCTGCACTAAAATGCAATCACAAAATACATCATCTATTTACAGTACTGATGCAACAGACATTTAAAGTCAGGGCATTTGTGTCAACTAATTTAGTGTCCTCACATGCAGTTTATCTGCCTGACATTACAGCTGACCAGTACTGGCCGTGCTTTTACTAATGTCAATGCAGCCTGCGCTCTGTCACCGTGACAGTTTGTGTTGCAGCTAAGCAACTCATGGCTGGTCATCCCTGCCACAGGCTGAGCTGTTTGTGGTACTAGGAACATGCAGGAATGGGGGGGGGAGGCACATACATCCCAAATGTTCAGATTGATGATTTGTTGGTCAACTGCTGCAGTTAGAGTAACTTTGTTCTCCTTACTTCATATACTAAGAACAGCGTACAAAGATCATTTTAAATGTTGCAAGGGTGGATTGGTTGAAGAAGAAACGGTCACACTGACACACACACACACACACACACACACACACACACACACACACACACACTCTTACTGTGATTTGTTAGACCCAGCACACATCCAACACATCATCAAGCAGCAGGTTTTCTCTCTGATTCATTACTGTTTCCCCCTTTTAAAGATGAGATAAACTGAATGTTTCCTTAGTTTTTGCTATATTACAAGAGTATAAATGAACAGGAGACACAATAATATAGCAATAATACCTGCGAGTGCAGCAGGATGACATAGTGTGTGAAGATGCTTTTTTCCCCCTCTCTCTGTCTCTCCCCTCTACTGGTCACTCCTAATGACACTGTACATATTTCATGCCACCAGTTGTCTGCCTGCCTCCCTTTAATATTGCAGGCACCAGGGAGAGAGAGCTGACTGATATGGAGTCCAGAAATAGTCATCCTGTCTCCATGGGTTTCTCTTCACCAGCCCTTTTCATCTGCACTATATGAAGCTGCCGGCTATTGATCGACACACTGCTGGTTGAGTGTGTATGTGTGTATGTGTGTGTGTGTGTGTGTGTGTGTGTGTATTTTCATGAAACCAGAAATCAGCGCAGCAGTCTATACCTGTAATTATCATTATATCTGGTGTGGTGGCAGATTAGACACAGTGATTTGGCTCCTCTGTTAAGTTTTCCCATGACAGCAGATGCTGTAGGCTACAGCCCATGAGGTGTCATTTACATGCCACTGCTTTTGTCTACCCTGATACATGTTTTTCTCTTCTGTCTTTCTTTTGGTTCACATTTTCTTTCCTTTCTTTCCTTCCCACCTGTATGAGCATGACGCACGTGCATGTGTTTTCGTGTTGTACATACGTACACGTTTGCGTCATTCCTCTCTGCTTGAGCTTTCTACTGTATGCTTTTTCTCTTTTTAGCTCCATGCATTTATTAAATTTAACATTTTTGTAGTTCTTTGAGGTATCCGTGAATCATTCGCATTCTGTGAGATATAAACTTTTCCCCTTCCTATATTTTTCATTTTCCCATTCTTGTCTCCCTTCATCTCTACTCTTTTCTTCTCATCTCTTTAACAGTGGAAACTAAATCTGGTCTGGAGTGTGTAAAAATTCTCAGAGGCTTGTAAATTTATTTTACTAGACTTTTACAGCTCTTCAAACTAACTGCAAAACTGTCTGTTTCTCTCTGAGTTCTACTGTAGCTTGGGATTGTGGGTATTGTAGTGTTGTTTACGAGTAAGATAGGAGAAGTTAAGATTATACAAGGTGCTGGTAATCCGTTCAATATGCTGTAAGAAAATGATTGTGTTTGTACGTTGGTGGGGAACCAACAGAAACAGTAGCTTAGCCAGAGACATATGGGTTTGTCTTTTAATCCTGCAACTAAACACACAGACAAACGGTCTCAGCAGATATCTAAAATGAGCTTAATGGAGATCAAAAGTTAAAACTTTTACAAAAATGGAAGGAATGGAAGGAACTACAGAAAAGAAGTAAGATGGAAGGAACAGAGCGACTACTGTTAAGTGTTTGAACAACAAAGCACAGTAATGTAACAAGATGCAAAAGTCAGCATGCTAACATGCTCACAATGACAATGCTGACATGCTAATGTTTAGCTAGTATAAGGTTCACCATCCTAGTGTAGCTTGTTAGAATTCTCATATTTGCTAATTAGCATTAAACACAAAGTACAGCTGAGGCTATTTGGTCACGTTTTGGGCAGATAAACCTTTTGACTTTAAATCATGATGAAGCTACATGAAAATGAAGAATTAACCGATTTGCACTTTGTCCTGAGGAGAACCTGGACCTGAGTCTATCCACAAATGTCAACCTCATGGTGGCGCCAGAGGAAAAGTCAGGGGATCACCAATGCCATTAGGATACATCTTCTGGAAACCATGAATGTCTGTACCAACATTTGTGCCAACCCATCTGGAAAATGCTGAGATATTTCAGTCTGAACCAAAGTGGTGGAACAACTGACCGACATCGCCAACCTTAGAACCACTCTGTTAGCGTATCTTAAAAGATCTAGGTCCAGATCCATCTTTCCATGATTTTTTTGTTGGCAGTCTAGAAAAGGATATTGCTGAATGCATATTGGACATGTTGAATATTGTTGTCATTGATATCTGGTGTTACAAAAGTGAAAGGTACATTTAAAAATAGTTTGATATCATGCTACTTAAAACATAGGCTTAATCCTATCCCTATACCTACATCGCTTTTCTCTAGGAAATGTATCACTGTTCCCCGTTTATTACATTTCTTTACACACTTCACTCACATTGACAGACACATACACACTCACGTCTCACAGACAGGATTAGTGTGTGTGTGTGTGTGTGTGAATAGGCTGAGTTTAGTGGTCTAAGTGGTGTGGTCACAGGCTTGTGATAGCAGAGGGAAGAGGAGAGCTAATCCTGTAGTAGCCCCAGGACATTACCTGTCACATGCCATCACATACACACACACACCATTTTTACCAGACAAACCTGAGTTAGTGAAGGGTAGAGATAAAAGAATGAGGTGG
Source organism: Nannoperca obscura (assembly GCA_036024295.1). Classification (NCBI taxonomy): domain Eukaryota; kingdom Metazoa; phylum Chordata; class Actinopteri; order Centrarchiformes; family Percichthyidae; genus Nannoperca; species Nannoperca obscura. Next base: position 17,561 of record JAVQJL010035186.1, read on the forward strand.
TTTGTATCTCAAAGAAACACACACCAGGTCACTGATGCCCAGAACCAATAACTTTAGTTCTAGGCTCTACAACTGGTTTAGTGAGGTAGTGAGATCTAATAATTTGTTGATTTAAATTAGGTAATGAAGAAATGAGATTTTAATTGCAGACTAAATTACCTCACCCTTTGACTGCCCTTGAGGTGCTAATATGCTCATCACTTTATCTGTGTTATTTTTGCAGAGGTAATATAATAATGCAGAGGAAGCTTATGAGGTCAGAAAGTGACATAACATTACATACAAACCACAAATCAAGCCAAATATAGCTCATGTGTGCTAGGATATGCTTCAGACCCCTGTGACCATGCAGGATAAGAGGATATAGATAATGGATGGATGGATGGATGGCAATGATGAGAACTGAGCCCAGACTTGAACAGTTGGGTTCAGTCCTAGAATCAAAGCTCTGAAGCTCACCGTGACGGTGAATGTTGAATCACCGCAATGAGTGGATTTGCTGGTTGAAGCTCAGTTCCAGTTTGGTGAACTTTCACACACAAATTTGTAGCACTGACCAACAGCAGAGTATAAACTGCTACACAAAAGAGGCAGACATTTAGGGTTGCCAACTGGCTGGAGTGAGATTTTCATGCCATGGCCCATGGGGCTAAATCACGCACTCACACACACACACTTTATCACATGCACATATTTTGACTCAATTTACCAAAAGGGTTTTAAAAGTATGCAGCTTACACATGTGGCAGGAGGGGGCCCTTATATTCTAAGATTTAAGGATATAGCTTGACTACGCCACCCTGGGAAATACTCCGTTTCACAATATTAGACACACCAACCCAATAAAGGGCACACAGGTTCATTCACTAATGAAAGACATGTTGTTTCCACAATCAAAACTACACCGTTTTATTGAAGGTCAACAAGTGGAAAGAACCAGAATAAACATTAGCATGTTCATGGCTGGCTAGCATGTTAGCAGTTAGCTTGCCAGCTACTGCAGTTCAATTAGCCATGTCGCCAAGCTGCTAGAACTATGTTTGTCAAAAGCCATGGATGAATTTCACACCACTAGTGTGACCGAGCCTTTATCGTCGATCAACACAGTAATTATTGGGCAATAATAATGAAGCCTCTTGTGATTTACATTGTAACTGATGTGAATGTGTATCTGAAGCTCCGGGCTTAGTTGTCTCTCTCACTGACTCGTTGGCAGGTCATATTACAAGAATAATGTTTGGACTGAAACTGTAACTGGTCACTCTGTTCACAA